>JASKMD010000018.1:2071695-2232320 GCA_030144725.1 Haematococcus lacustris | reverse complement strand
CCTGGCAACCCCCCTAGCCCCTCCCCTGGCTGCCTGGTATTTCTGTCACGCAGGCTTCTGGTGCGCATGGCAGGCTGCGAGGTGGTGAGCTGCTGCCGTGTTGCTGCTGGGAGGGGGTGGGGGGCTGGTGATGAGCCCTGGTGGTATGACACCCGACCCAATTCCTGGTCTGGAAAGCGGTCAGACAAGCTCTGCACCACAGCCACCACCACCCTGGTGCCGCCTGGCCCCTGCCCCTGCCCCCTGCCCCTGCCCCTGCCCTGCCCCTGCCCCTGCCCCTGCCCCTGCCCCTGCCCCTGCCCCTGCCCCTGCCCCTGCCCCTGCCCCTGCCCCTGCCCCTGCCCCTGCCCCTGCCCCTGCCCCTGCCCCTGCCCCTGCCCCTGCCCCTGCCCCCTGCCCCTGCCCCCTGCCCCTGCCCCTGCCCCTGCCCCTGCCCCTGCCCCTGCCCCTGCCCCTGCCCCCTGCTGGGCTGCCACCAGTTGTTGGGCCATGAGCAGCTGCAAGACGTTGCCATGCACTGACCACACCCTGTGGCAGCCCCTGCAACGCCCTGCCAGCGCACCACAGCCATCCCCTCTGCTTGCCCCATCCCCAGCTGCAGCCACAGCCTCAGCCTTGAGGACATGGCTTAGGCAGGCTGACAGCTGCAGTGCCTGCGCCCCAACACCCCCCCACCACGGCAGCTTCCAGGCAGCTGCACCCCCCACACCCCAGCCCTCCTATCAGCCAGGTCAGTTGTCAGTAAACTTGACATATGCGACGAGGTCAGAGGTACTGCCATAGTCGGTGGACCACTGCTGCTGTCTCCCTCCCGCTGCTGCTGCTGCTGGTGCTGTTCTTGCTGGTGCTGCTGCTCCCGAAGGTGCTGCTGCTCCCGCTGCTGCTGCTGCTCCTGCTGCTGCTGCTGCTGCTGCTGCTCCTGCTGCTGGGTGTGGAGCTGCTGCCTGGCTTGCTCCGCCAAGGCCATGAGGGCCGCCGCCCAGGCCCCTTGCAGCAGGGTGTCATTCAGGGTAGCCAGCCAGTGCAGGGGCAGGGCTCGGGAGGCAGCCAGCCGGGCGTTGTCCTCAGCAGCCACTGCCAGACGGGCAGCCTGGGGCCAGCACCAAGGGGAGGAGGGTGTGACGAGGAGTGACTTGCCCCAAACATCACACTTTTTGTATTGGTTTTGCATTTCTCCAAGTCCTGGCACTGCCCAAATTCATGGCAGCCTGGTAAATAAAACTAATGCTGCACTTGCGCCCCTTCAGGGCCCACCACCCCAGCAGCCCCGCCCGCAGCCAGCTGCACTCACTGAGGCGCTGCCCTGCTGCTGTGGCCCTGCTGCAGCCTGGAAGGACCTCTGGTAGCATACTGCTGCCAGGTCATGGTTACCCTGTGTGGGCAGGTAAGCACAGGCACCATCACAACCTCACGCTGCTGCTGCTGCTGCTGCTGCTGCTGCTGCTGCCGCTGCCGCTGCCGCTGCTGTGCCAGCTGCTGCTGCTGCTGCTGCTGCTGCTGCTGCTGCCGTGCCAGCTGCTGCTGCTGCTGCTGCTGCTGCCGTGCCAGCTGCTGCTGCTGCCGTGTTTACTTGGCATTACATGGCATTCACATGTTGGCGTTGTTGCAATACATTGCCTATTGTGAGAGTTCTGGGTGGATGAATGGCTGGCATACATGCAGGCAGGGGCCCAGTTGCACTGGGGATGCGGCACCTTTTTTGCATGGGCACTACCCAGTAGGAACCAGGGTTGAGGATCGGCAGGACTTCTCACGCTTGCGGCAGTCAAGATGGTCAGCGCCTGGTCCACCTGCACAGCATGAGAGGGAGAGGCGTGTGATGTGGCGAAGAACCAAACTGACGGTGGGTGTGACTCAGACGGCAGACTGAGACCAGAAGCCGTGACGAGAGTTGTAAAAATATAAGAATGTGCTCAAAGACGCACAAATGACTTGGAGTCTCTAGTGGCCACTGCTGGTCCAGCTCAAATGAAGGCCCTAGTAAGGGGCAAGGGGGCTGGCGGTGGGTGGATGTCAGATGTCCATGATTCATGATCATGTCTTTGATGGGCTTGATGACAGGTGCTGGCCTCAGGTCAGGTTCGACAAGCAAGGTAAAAAAGGACGGCAACATTTCTTAGGACCCCACCTTCCCGGCAGCAAGCGCGCACTTCCCAACATCTGTAAGGCGTGAAGTATCCATATACGTATAGGCCGAGAAACAGTTGTTAAGTGTGGTGGTTAGGTTGTTGGCGGCGATATCATGGGGTTTCGGTCGCTGACACAAGTCGCCAGACATTCCCACGTTTGTCCACCATGATGATGTCTCGCGCATCCAACAGCGGCATTGCACTTGCACGTCGTGTCTTCGTGGCCGCCCCCAGGGCCCGCCTGTCTACCGTCAAGGTCGCCGCAGCTTACGGTGCCCAAGGCGTCAAGATTTATGTGGGCAACCTGTCGTGGGAGTCCACCAGTAAGTGGCGACGTGCTGGGCTCCTGATGCATGTTCTAGGCCAGTTAGAGATGATGTAGCTGACGTCGGCTCTGCGTGCAACCTGCGTAGACGAAGACGTCGCGGAGCACTTCGGTACATTTGGCACGGTAAGTAACCGCATTTCGACTGCACCCTTGTGCACTTTGGCATGGATACATCCACGTGTTGCTGCTGCCGCCGCTGGTTATAGTCATCCAGTCGTTTGGCTCTTGTCTGCGCCGCCCTTCAGGTTGTGGACTGCAACGTGGTCATGGACCGTGAGACGGGCCGCAGCCGTGGCTTCGCCTTTGTTACGATGAGCGACGGAGCCGAGGAAGCCATCGCAGAGTTGAACGAAAGCGAATTCATGTCTCGCAATATCCGCGTTAGGCAAGCTGAAGAGCGGGAGCGTCCAGGTGCGTTTTGATATTGTGCAGTTGCATGTTTGTATGTGTGAAGTTGTGCTTAGACTGCTGTTCCTGTAACCTATGTGCTGCGTGTGACCTAGCTCCTGGTGGCCCCTGCCTTTCCATGCAGCGCGGCCTGAGGGTGGTGGCGGCTATGGTGGCCGTGGTGGTTACAATGGCGGTGGTGGTGGGAGCAGCTATGGTGGTGGCCGCGGGAGCTACGGTGGTGGCCGAGGGGGCTATGGTGGCGGCGGTGGCGGTGGCGGTGGCTATGGCAGGGAGCGGTCAGGCTACTAAAAGGGGTCGCAGCAATCTGCCAACTTAGGCAGATGGAGACAGGTGGTGTTCAGTGTGGCTCGACAGGAAGTGTTTTAGGGCGCTGAAGTACCTGTTGTGGGGTAGACCCACAGCTACCTAGCGTGCTTCAATGCCCCACTGTGCCAGCTGTGCCAGTGTAGCTCATGACATGCTACCATGCGGTGTCTCTAAGCGTGAGCCTGTGTAGGTGACCATCACTGCCAGACGGGCAGCCTGGGGCCAGCACCAAGGGGAGGAGGGTGTGACTAAATGGCAGGGGCCTTTTGTTAACATCAGTGTGCAATACCCTGATTCTAAGGTTGTGCTCAGATTTGTCTTGATGTGTGCGCTGATGAACTGTGCTTTCAAAAGTGCTCTGTGTCGAGTGAGTCATCTTGTGTGGGCCTGGTGAGTTTTGGCATGTACAGACCAGCTTTTCGATGGTTACGACTGTTCTTTATGATGTTGGGTGTGGAGTATGGTTTTGTTCGTAGTATCTGCAACTGATGTAATCGAGCAAGCTGCTGCTATGAGGAGTGAGGTGGTGGTGCTTGCCTGCAGCCGCAACGCCCGCAAAGCTATTGATTGGAGCGTTCCCTGATCACCAAGCAGCGCCTGGTTACCTCCTGCCTGTTGCTAGCCACAAAGTCATAAAAACCACCAGTGGCACTGCCAGGTGGCCTTGGAGCCATGCTGCTGACTGACATGACCCACTGACAAGTCAACGTTGTGACCTGTGTTCAGGTGTAGGAGTCAACGGAGTCAAGGTGTGTGCCAGGGGCAGGGCTACTGTGCTGAATACATTGAGTCCAGGTCCAAGACAACTCCATGTAATATATGTAATGGACCTCACTTCCGCCCCACTCCGGTTGCCGGCACTCCGGTCAGATGGCAACCTGATGCACATCCCAACACGGCCACTCCGCTTGGATGGTGTTGCTGAATCCTTGATATGCCCCCGAGGAGGAAACGCAAGCGCCCCGTCTCCCCCGCGCAGAGTGCAGCCGGTAAGCCGCAGAGCCACGCGACAATGCGACTCCGTGCATCAAATCCTGCCGTGCGTGTGCTGTGCCTTCCCGTGTCTGCAGGCGCCAGTGGCAGTGGGCAGCAAGACCAGGGGCAGGGGCAGGGGCAGGCTGTCAAGGTAGTAATTGCAGAGAGGCGCCAGGTCATCAAGGCAGCCCTGCGTGGCCTTGTGGAGGCAGCCCAGCCTGATCTCAGCCCAGCTGAAGTAGACGCAGTTGTGGCAGAGGTCAACAAGCGTGTGACCATGGGCAGCAAGCAGTGTGTCTTGGCAGCAGTCCTGTGCCTGTCAGTGTTGCTCCAGTCCTTCCTAGGTCAGCCCACTCGAGGCTTCCCAGCAGCAGCAGCAGGTGCCGCCCAACCCACCTCCCCCTCCCCCAGCCCAGGCCCAGCCCCTCCCTGCAGCCCAGGACCACCCCCCACCCCCTGCCCAGGACCCCCCCCCACCCCCAGCCCAGGCCCCACCTCCCCCTCCCCCAGCCCAGGACCCACCTCCCCCACCCCCTGCCCAGGACCCCCCCCCACCCCCTGCCCAGGACCCCCCCCCCTCCCCCAGCCCAGGCCCCACCTCCCCCTCCCCCAGCCCAGGCCCAGCCCCTCCCTGCTGCACCTGGCCCAGCCCCACCACCCCAGGCCCCCCCAGGGGGCAGGTGGCTGGACCGGGACACCAACGGGTGCCTGAACTTGCAGCGCATTGGGGAGAGCAGGCAGCGCCCCATAGAGCTGTGCCAATGGGATGACCTTGAGGCTCTGCCCCCCATAGGCGAGGACCAGCAGGGCTACAAGCGGGTCAATGACCGGCTGCCCAAAGGCAAGCAGTGGTTGCACCGGGCTGCAGAGTACCGGCGGGGCATAGATGGTCGGGCCCGCAACAATGCATAAGGACCTAGTAGTTTCACACAGGCTGTCAGCCTTTACAAAGCATAATGCTGTTAGTTTTGATGAGGAGCCCAGTGGTCTGTCCCGGGAAAGTGCCATCTACGTGGGGTTTGCAGTCATCAAGGGTGCGACCGAGGATGCTACAACGTGTTTGTAGTAGCTGAGTGAGATTACCCACAGCCCAACATGTTGTTCCGTGTTGAATAAGATTTGTTGAGCTGCTATGTGCACCCCTGCTATGCCTTGTTTTGCCCATAAGTTTTGTTGAGCTGCTATGCCTTGGGAGAGCTTGCACTGGCTGGCTGACAGAACCTCAACTAAAAAATTGCTGCGTTAGTTGGAGTAGGTTGCCAGGGAGGCAGACGCCGAGCACTTCAGCAACACCGGACTAGCCAGCTATGCTCTAGGTTGGCTTCTGTTTGTACAGCTAGCTTCTTATGAGTCAAGCTGTTGGTCTTTGATGGGGTGCCTTGTGGTCTCCAGTTGGCTGGACCGACTGTGCATGTCACGTGATCGGCCTAGGCCCACAGATTGGGTACCCCCAACAGGCCAGGTCATCCAGCGGCTGGTGTGCCCAGCCTGGAGCCAGCGGCATGCTAAGTACGTGCGAGGCCTGATGTGGTGCCATGAGACATGAGGTACCGCCCAACCCCCCTCCCCCAGCCCAGCCCCCTCCTCCCCCGGAGCCCCCTTCCCCTTCCCCTGCCCAGCCCCCCTGCTGCACCTGGCCCAATGCCACGACCCCAAGCCCCCCCATGGGGTAGGTGGCTGGACTGGGACACCAACTCCTGCCTCAACTTCCAGCGCATTGGGGAAAGCATGCAGCGCCCCCTGGACTCCAGGCTGGAGATGTGCCTGGAGAGGAGTACCCCAGGCCCAGGCTGCACCAGGCCCAGGCCCAGGCTGCACCACCGGCCCTTTTGGAAGTGCCCTCTGAAGTGAGTGACATCGCCCTCTGGAGTGAGTGACATCGGGTATAAGTCGGTGTGAGCAGGAGTTAGCAGATATGAGCCTTGTGGCGCAATGCCTCCGAGGAAGCGGCCCAGTTCCGTGGAGCAAGAGCCGCATCCGACTGAAAGCCCGCGAATACAAGGTTCGTCGTAGTCGTGGTGTGGTCCGCTGCAACTGTGCAGTCCGGCGAGCTCCGCGCTGCTCACATCGCTACTGTTCATGCCAGCGCAGGTACTCACACCCCTCCAGGCAAACAACGCGAGGAGCGAAGGCTGAATGGAAAACCCAACGACGACAGGTGCGCACCCGCCCCGCATTGTATGCCCCAGCACTGTTTGTGTACCCGCATTGTGTCCCCGCATTGTGTGCCGGCCTGTCAAAGTGGCAAAGTGGATTGTAATTGGCTGCAGGTCATCAAAGTCCCGGGTGGCGCTGTGCTGCGCGGGTGCAAGAAGACGAAGCGGAAGCTAATGGCCCACTTCCAGCTGAGGGCTGGGGTGCACTCCCAGCTGCGCATGATCGCCTCTTCGTATGTGTTGCGCATATTGCTGACATGCCTGGTGGGCTACTCCACCCCGGGGTTCCGCAGCGCCCTTACACCTCCTCCTGCTAGCCATGTCCACCACCTCCTCCTGCTAGCAGCCCGCGCGGACATATGGCATATCGCGCAGCCATGTCCACCACCTCCTCCTGCTAGCAGCCCACGCGGACATATGGCATATCGCGCAGCCATGTCCACCACCTCCTCCTGCTAGCAGCCCGCGCGGACATAGGGCATATCGCGCAGCCATGTCCACCACCTCCTCCTGCTAGCAGCCCGCGCGGACATATGGCATATCGCGCATGTCCACCACCTCCTCCTGCTCACATCGTTCCTCAGTCATCCAACACTTATCTTCACCTCCATCTTCACCTCCACCTCCTTCTTCACCTCCACCTCCAATTTCCACTACACCTCCACCTCCTTCTTCACCTCCATCTCCACCTCCATCTTCACCTCATTCTCCATCTTCACCTCTACCTCCTTCTTCACCTACACTTGCCTCTTCACCTACTCCCCACCCCCCACCGCCACATACACCCCCATCTCCATCTCCACCCTTACCCTCATCTTCGACCTGGACGCTCGTTGGTCACCCTACCTCCTCCAGCCCCTCCTTCAAGCTCAGCCTTTGACCCTCCCCCTCCTCCCTCCTTTAGCCCCTCACCCACCTGGACCCCTCGTTGGTCACCCTACCTCCTCCAGCCCCTCCTTCAAGCTCAGCCTTTGACCCTCCCCCTCCTCCCTCCCTTAGCCCCTCACCCACCTGGACCCCTCGTTGGTCACCCTACCTCCTCCAGCCCCTCCTCCAAGCTCAGCCTTTGACCCTCCCCCTCCTCCCTCCCTTGGCCCCTCACCCACCTGGACCCCTCGTTGGTCACCCTACCTCCTCCAGCCCCTCCTTCAAGCTCAGCCTTTGACCCTCCACCTCCTCCCTCCCTTAGCCCCTCACCCACCTGGACCCCTCGTTGGTCACCCTACCTCCTCCAGCCCCTCCTTCAAGCTCAGCCTTTGACCCTCCCCCTCCTCCCTCCCTTAGCCCCTCACCCACCTGGACCCCTCGTTGGTCACCCTACCTCCTCCAGCCCCTCCTTCAAGCTCAGCCTTTGACCCTCCCCCTCCTCCCTCCCTTGGCCCCTCACCCACCTGGACCCCTCGTTGGTCACCCTACCTCCTCCAGCCCCTCCTTCAAGCTCAGCCTTTGACCCTCCCCCTCCTCCCTCCCTTAGCCCCTCACCCACCTGGACCCCTCGTTGGTCACCCTACCTCCTCCAGCCCCTCCTCCAAGCTCAGCCTTTGACCCTCCCCCTCCTCCCTCCCTTAGCCCCTCACCCACCTGGACCCCTCGTTGGTCACCCTACCTCCTCCAGCCCCTCCGTCAAGCTCAGCCTTTGACCCTCCCCCTCCTCCCTCCCTTAGCCCCTCACCCACCTGGACCCCTCGTTGGTCACCCTACCTCCTCCAGCCCCTCCTCCAAGCTCAGCCTTTGACCCTCCCCCTCCTCCCTCCTTTAGCCCCTCACCCACCTGGACCCCTCGTTGGTCACCCTACCTCCTCCAGCCCCTCCTTCAAGCTCAGCCTTTGACCCTCCCCCTCCTCCCTCCCTTAGCCCCTCACCCACCTGGACCCCTCGTTGGTCACCCTACCTCCTCCAGCCCCTCCTTCAAGCTCAACCTTTGACCCTCCCCCTCCTCCCTCCCTTAGCCCCTCACCCACCTGGACCCCTCGTTGGTCACCCTACCTCCTCCAGCCCCTCCTCCAAGCTCAGCCTTTGACCCTCCCCCTCCTCCCTCCCTTAGCCCCTCACCCACCTGGACCCCTCGTTGGTCACCCTACCTCCTCCAGCCCCTCCGTCAAGCTCAGCCTTTGACCCTCCCCCTCCTCCCTCCCTTAGCCCCTCACCCACCTGGACCCCTCGTTGGTCACCCTACCTCCTCCAGCCCCTCCTCCAAGCTCAGCCTTTGACCCTCCCCCTCCTCCCTCCTTTAGCCCCTCACCCACCTGGACCCCTCGTTGGTCACCCTACCTCCTCCAGCCCCTCCTTCAAGCTCAGCCTTTGACCCTCCCCCTCCTCCCTCCCTTAGCCCCTCACCCACCTGGACCCCTCGTTGGTCACCCTACCTCCTCCAGCCCCTCCTTCAAGCTCAGCCTTTGACCCTCCCCCTCCTCCCTCCCTTGGCCCCTCACCCACCTGGACCCCTCGTTGGTCACCCTACCTCCTCCAGCCCCTCCTCCAAGCTCAGCCTTTGACCCTCCCCCTCCTCCCTCCCTTGGCCCCTCACCCACCTGGACCCCTCGTTGGTCACCCTACCTCCTCCAGCCCCTCCTCCAAGCTCAGCCTTTGACCCTCCCCCTCCTCCCTCCCTTAGCCCCTCACCCACCTGGACCCCTCGTTGGTCACCCTACCTCCTCCAGCCCCTCCTTCAAGCTCAGCCTTTGACCCTCCCCCTCCTCCCTCCCTTAGCCCCTCACCCACCTGGACCCCTCGTTGGTCACCCTACCTCCTCCAGCCCCTCCTTCAAGCTCAACCTTTGACCCTCCTGCCTCCCTTAGCACGTGTCGCAGTATTTACCTCTTCTCTATGAGCTCCTTTTCCTTTGGTCCTAGAATTCTCCTCTCCTAGCTTGTTTCCCTCTTTTGCTTTACGTTCAGTTCAACTCTTCGGCTTTCTACCTTTGGAGGTTGGCTTGTATCCATCCAAACACCCTCTCCCCTCACCCCGACCCAGCTACCTCCTCAGCCTGGGAGGAGCGCCTGAGGCAAGCCACCAAACACCTCCACCGTCTCAACGGCCTCCCCCTCTCTACCATGGGCAAGGGCATCGCCTCCTCCACCTATGCCCTTAGCACCTTCCTCTACCACGCCGAATTCTCGGGCCTACCACCTACTCTCCCTACCTTCACCCATACCCTCTACCACCTTGTGGTCAAGAACCTCCCTTACCCCCTTGCCATAGGCCGTCCTGCTGACGGAGGTTTTGGCCTCCTACCTCTAAGAGAACATATCCAGGCTCGGCACGCCGCCATGGCTACACGGCTTCTACACCACCTCATCAATGACCACGCCTACTCCACCCTTCCCTCCCCGTCCCCGTCCCCGTCCCCCCCACCAGTCAATCCCACCCTTCACCCCCCACCCTTTACCCGCCCTACACCTACCCGCCCCTTCCTCTCTTTTATCCGTACCTTCCTCTCCAATCTCTACCACACCCTTCACTCCCTCTTCTCCCGTTTTTTCACCCCCCTTCTCTCCTCCAGCCTACCACCTAGCCCCTCCCGAGACAGCCCCTCCCACCCTACCCAGCCTTCTCATACCAACCCCAACACCCTCCCCCCTTCACCAACCCCCCCAACCCCCTCTCAATCATCCCCTTCATGGATCCCCCTAGCAGCCACCCTCCTCACCCACGCCTGTCCCTCTCTCCACCCTGCTCATACCCTACTTCTCTCTACCCAAGCCACCGTTCCTGACATTTCTCGAGGCATCATAGGCCTCCCTGCACTCCACCAACCCCACCTACTCCCCCAAGGCATCATTACCCTCATGTGCCAAGCCCTCCAAGCCCTCGGCCCTTTATCCCTTCCCGCTACCTCTCCCAGCCAACCCCTCCCAGTTACACCAGTCCCCCTCCAACACCTTACCTCCCTCTCTTGGTCCTCACCCACCACCTCTGCCCCTCGGGTCTTCCCCACCCTCATTGGGACCCCTGTGAGGGTCTTCACCTCCATGCTCACTCCCCACATCACCTCTGCCCGCAAGCAGGCCCACATCTCTTACATCAACCAAGCTCTATCCACACCTCACCCACCTACCTCTCGAGCGCTAGCCCTTCAAGCTTTCACTGCCAACCTTAACAAAGCCTGGAAGATTCCTTGCTCCAACCTCCTTAAAGAGACCCTTTGGCGCTTGAGCATCAATGCCATCCCTGGGAGCCGCATCACCCCCTGGTCTTGCCCTTGCGACCCCTCTCACCATCCCCGTCACAGCCGCCAACACAGCTTCTGGAGTTGCCCCATCGCCGTTACCATTAGACAACAGCTCTCCCTCAGCCTCGGCACCCAAATTCACCAATCCTCCCTTTGGTGCCTCATCCCCCCCACCCCCACCTTCCCTCCTTCCCTCTGGAGCCTGGTTTGCATGGCTGCCCTTGATGCGATGGACTTTGGCCGTCGCCGTCTTTGGGCTCTCACCCATCACCCCACCACTCAAGCGACCGCTCCTACCACCCTTTCCCCCATTTCTGCAGCCAGCCAGCTTGCTATCTCTACCTTTTGGCTTCACCTACAAGACTTCACCCTAGCCCATCCCAACCCTCCTGGCTGGAACCTCCCCCATCCCCATCCCTTCATCTCTACTCAAGACGGATCCCTTAGTGTCACTTTCCCGGTTACTCCTCCTAGTCCCTCTGACCCTTAACGTGTTTCACTCCCCTCTCCTTCCTAGCCCTCCTAGCTTTTGCGTCCTTACCAGCCCTCCAACCTTTTGCGCCCCTTGCTCCTCCGCTTCTCTGACTTCTCCGCTTCTCGAGGTCTCTCACACACTCCCTTTAGCTCCCCTCCCCTTCCTTCTCTGAGTTCTTTCTCTCCTAGGTAGTTCCCCTTCTTTTTCCCTTTCTCTCTGTTCTCTCCTAAGTCTTTTACCTTTGGAGGTTGGCTTGTATCCACCCGAGCCCTACCTCCTTAGTGTAACAACTACTACTACCTGGACCCCTCGTTGGTCACCCTACCTCCTCCAGCCCCTCCTTCAAGCTCAACCTTTGACCCTCCTGCCTCCCTTAGCACGTGTCGCAGTATTTACCTCTTCTCTATGAGCTCCTTTTCCTTTGGTCCTAGAATTCTCCTCTCCTAGCTTGTTTCCCTCTTTTGCTTTACGTTCAGTTCAACTCTTCGGCTTTCTACCTTTGGAGGTTGGCTTGTATCCATCCAAGCCCTGCCTCTTCAGTGTAACAACTACTACTACACCTCCAGCCGTGCAGCCTCCCCGTGCACAGGATGCTGCCCCCCTACCCCCACTCCCCCTTCGTACCCCTGCCCAGCCAGCAAGCATGGCTATGGACTGGGATCCGGGGCCTGAGCCTGAGCCAGAGCCTGAGCCAGAGCCTGCCCCTGCGCCACCCACGCTCAGGCCACCTAGTGCCCGCCTCGCTGCCCGCCACCCCCCACCAGCAGCACCCACTGGGCCACCCATGCCCCTTGACAGCGAAGATCCAGTGATGCGGCAGCAGCTGCAGGTCTTCTGTGATTACTTGGAGAGAGAGAGAGAAATGGAGTTTCTGCCTCTTACTGGAGAGGAGTACCCCAGCTTACCCAGGCTGCACCACCGTCATCCAGGCAGTCAGTGCAGCCTCAGGGGTGTGGGATCCGGCGACAGGCCAGATGATGGCAGACCAGCTGCGTCGGTGGAAGCTGACCAAGGGCCAGGTAAAGCATGCCAGTGGCCTGAACAATGCCCGCCGTGACACCGAGCGGTGGCTGGCTCCTATCAAGCCCCACCTCATGCACCTGGCAGCAGCAAGCTCAGCCGGCACCTCCCTGGAGGTCAACCTGAAGCACATCACTGTCACGCTGGCCACCTGGGATGCGGTGTGGGAGGTGCACCCGGACCCCAAGTGGGCACAACAACGGCTGAGGCTGTACGGAGCTCAGGACCGGACACTGGAGCAGTTCTTTAAGAAGGTGAGGGTGGGTGGAAGGGAGGGAGGGTAGGGGACTAGGAGGTGGTGGGTTAGGCGTAACGTGAAAAGATAGTTGCAAGTGACATGCCTAACTGTGTGCCACCATGTCAGCCACCCTGTGTGTGCCTTGTGTGCATGGCTGCAGTTCGAGGAGGACATGGAGGAGGTGTCCATGCAGCGCCATGGGCGTGCCAAGTAGCTGGTGGTCTTCTTTGGAGGGAGAGCTGGCATTGGCATAAGGGGGGGCTGGGGTGCTGATGCGGTGCTGCGGGCCTGCTGCAAGGTGGTGTGCAGGCCCAGGGGCACAGACCAGCGGCGGGGCAGGGTGGTGCTTGTGGATGAGCACCGCACCAGCCGGGTCAGCTCAGCAGTGAATGGCCAGCAGCCCTGTGAGAGGGAGCTGAACAAGCACAGGGCCGCCAGGCCTGCACACTGGAAGCCCCCAACAGGTCAGGTGGAACAGCGCCTGGTGCGCCCAGCCTGGAGCCAGCAGCGTGACCAGCCAGTGAGGGGCATGATGTGGTGCCCGGTAGTAGCCCCCCGCAAGCCCCCACAGGCCCCACGCAGCAGCCAGGAGGCCACACAGGCTGCAGCCTCAGAGCCTGGGCCCAGCACTCCCCTGCCAGCCAAGCGCAGCAAGCGCACCAAGGCTGAGCCGGCAGCTGAGCCCACAAAGGGCAAGGGCAAGGGCAAGGCTGCCAAAGCCAAGCCAGCACCACAGCCAGGCAGGCGGCTGGACAGGGACTGCAATGCAGCGCTGAACATGCAGCGCAATGGGGAAAGCAGGTGGCGTCCATTGGAGCTGTGCTACTGGCCAGAGCATGGGAAGCTGCCAGCCAAGGGCAAGGAGTACCCTGGCCTGGGGTACAAGCGGCTGCGAGACAAGCCACCCAAGGCCCAGCAGCAGCAGCCTGCTGAGGCACAGTAGTGTGTGCCCCCCCTTTGAGCTGTCGTCAGCTTTCAATTAGTGCATGGTTTGTCATGCCAACTCTACGCATAGCCCTGTCACAGGGGTCAGGCAATACTGTAGGTGGTAGGCGACCATGACCATGTGTATGCCATGTACTGTTGGTGATACTCGTTGGTGATACGCTGATTTGGTGAAAACCCAATTTTCCATGCTCAAAGAGAAAGTGATACAATTTGGTGACGAAAAACATCTCATGCTCAACGAATTCTCACTCAAAATTCATGCTCAAACAATAGGTGATACAATTTGATGACAAGTCGATTTGGTGAAATCACCAACAGGGCGTATCACTACAGTATAGGCCATGAGCATGCCATGTGATGGGAACACCACACAGACGAAACACCGTTTTGTAGTGGTCCACAAATAGTGTGTTCGACTGCAATGAAGGCTTAAGGTTGAGGGCCTAGGTGCTGCACCACCGGCATCAGTATTATTATCACTCAGGCAAATCTTGAAGCATCATTATTGTTGGGGATGCATTGCTTATTGCCTGGAACTGGTGGCTAAGAAGAAGCGGAACGGCACAGACAAGCAAAAGAAGGGCTCGGCAAAGAAATTGAAAGGTTCGTGTGTCGCATTATCGTCGACCAGTCATCATAAGCCGCAGGCCATCGCAGTGCGCCATGCCACCACGCTATGTCACTACACCACGAGACTGAGTCACGCCACGCTTCGCGGTGCAAGTCGGGTGCATGGCACTGTTAACTTTTTCGGCTCTATTGGCTCACTTCCTCTATTGGCCCAGTTTCTCTATCGGCTCAGTTGTGCTATTCTGTCTCAGTTGCTGCTACTGGTTTTATCTAAAGGTGCTTTGCCTTACATGTCATCTGCCTCGTTCCCGCCACATTTTAGGCTTCCGCCACGGCTACTGCCACTGCTTACCAGCCTGGCACTTATCGCATTATCGCGTGCCAGGGCAGCGCGGCGTCGGGGCCCAGGAGGGCTCATCACACTTTTCGGTATCGACTTCGCGCACAGTGCGAGAAATGCAGCGATGAGGGCGCCCAGCGGCAGCACAGAGTCCAACCCATCCGGGTTGTGCTCAAGGACGCCGCCAATCGCCCCTGTGATGAGATCGGCCCATGCCACATTCACCCGCTGCCACATTTTGTCATTGTATTGTGTACTCAAGGTGATGGAGTATGCCTGGAGCACAACCCGGAATATAGACCCGCCCAGCTTTCCGACAAAGTTGGAAGCACGCGGAAAGGACCACTGGCCGAAAGTGCACGGTAGCGAAACAAAGTCCACGCACGGTGCTGCTGACACCTCAATGAGATGCTGTGCATGCTTGGAGGCAGGGTCAGGCAGGTCCCGGCTCAGGTGTCAGATAGGCCCGGGCCAGGTGTCAGGAAGGGGCCGGGCCATGAGGGGTCCCGACCCAACCCAGGGAATCTTGCGCTTCGACCTGCGACCCACGTACGGTCGCACCCCGTGGAGCCCCAGGCTGCAGCGAGCGACCATGTTCACAGTCCGCGGGAATGGCGGGCGGAGTGATCTGGGAGGCTTCAGTCTAAAACGCGAGTTTCAGCGCGCGTGACTAACCGCGATAGCCTCAGCTACCCTTCGCTAGCGCGTGGTGCGAGCGTCAGGCCTGGCACGGATTGGCGGGACCAACGGCCGGGGTGACCTTCAGTTTGATTGTAGACATGGTGTTCCATGTTGATTGAGTTATGCTTGTCTGGTTTCTAGCAGAGTTGAAGCTCCTGCATCACCTACGAGCCAAGGCAATGCCGTATAACGATTTGAGCTCGGTGTTATGCTATGCCGTCTTGTTCCATCTCAACCACAGACGTCCAGGCAATACTTGTTCGCCGTCATTACATTCTAGATTTTTATTGGCGGCCACGGGAGCCCGGCGGGAGCGTGACCGAGCTAAGAGGAGTGACCCGTGATTGCAAAAAACTGCGTCTACGCTGGAGCACCACAGTGAACAGGCTTAAGCAGCATCTGACAACTCGTCGGCTGGTCGGTGAAGTAAGTATCGACATGGCGCCCTTGCGATGGCTGCTGGCAACGCTGGTGGCAGCCGGTTTGATGCTTAATGGAGCGGGTAAGTCAGCACAAGTTTTACAGATCAGCTTGCACAGCCGGCGGGTTGCGAGCGCGCTTGCCGCAACCAGCGAGCTCGCCCCACCTTGCGCCTCGGCAGCTCTGCTTCGATCTACCTAGCCAGCACTGTCGCTCTGGCATGTCTGTAAGCCCCCCCTTCAAGCGACCTGCCGCCGCCCTGCCGTAGGTGCACACGGGCAGCCAGGGCCCAGGCGAGCACTGCTGCAGGCCTCGGCGCAAGCAACTGCCGTGGCGCAGGCTATTGCGTCCGGCAATGGCTCTGCGCTAGCTAGTGCTGCCGCCCAGGTTTGGAAAAGCTGCAGGACATTGTCACGGGAATATACCAAGCCTACTGCCTGCGTGCCAGACACCCCGCTCCTAGTGTAGCAAATCGCACGACGCTCCTAGTGGAGCAAGTCGCACGACGCGCAAAAGAGGCCGGGAGCGGGGACAACAGCTCACGCCTGTTTGCCCCGCGACGCTGCGCGTGTTTCGACCTCGTGCCTTCATGATGCGAAACCTCTTCGCACCGCGGGCGGCGTGACACACGTTGGCCGCAGGCGCAAGCCTCGGGACCGGGAGCCGCCGCCGCGGCGGCCCAAGCCCTAGCCCAAGCCGCTGCGGCGGTATGTGGCCTACGAGGCCGAGCAGCAGCATACAGCTCCCCCAACACCACAACACATCTCCCACACCAGATAATTACACAGCCAGTAGGCCGCTAGCCAGTTTGCATGGTGCACTCCATGGTGTATTGTGCTGAGCAGGATGGAGCAAGTGCAACTGTCACGGCGCAAGCGGTTGCCACCGCCTTGAGTGCAGGAGGAGGTGAGGCAGTGCAGTGACCCCAGGGAGTGCCACCAGACCTGGGTTCGAACCTCACCACCAGGGCTCCATGCCTGCCAAGGCCAATCACATCATCCAGTACAATCTCCCAGCCACCTCCTTCCCCTCTAGCTCCCTCCCTCCTCCCCTACCCCTACCTACGACGCTCCCCTCCCATAATTCCTCTCCTCCCCATTGCTCCTAGAGGGCAGCTGTATGGAAGCTGGCCCTGCCCCTGCCCCTGCCCTCACCCTTCCTCCTGTACAGGCAGCGCATCAGCCGTGTCTGACGCCCTGGCCCGTGCCTACGCCTCCAACCCCAGCTCTGTGGCCAAGGTCATTGCCGCGGCCTTAGCCCAGGCCCAGGCCCAGGTGACAAGAGCCAGAGTGGACTGCAGTGCGTCTGCAGCCTTGCCTGCCTACACTGCTGCTGCTGCTGCTGTCCTCACTGCTGCTGCTGCTGCTGCTGCTGCTGCCACTGCTGCTGCTGCTGCTGTCATCACTGCTGCTGCTGCTGCTGCTGTATTCATTGCTGCTGCTGCTGCTGCGGCCGTTGCATGGCTTGCAGGGTCAGGCCACTGCTGCAGCACAAGCTGTAGTCAGCGCTGTGGCCAAAGGTGAGGGGCAGGCCCACCGTGATCCACACTGCCATGCCTCCCAGCTGCAGCTGCAGCAGTGGCTTGACCCTACAAGCCATGAAGCAGCAGCAGCAGCAGCAGCAGTGAAGGCAGCAGCAGCAGCAGCAGCAGCAAGGGACACCTGCACGTGGGGGTTGAGACGGCCTGACCTGCCATGGGTGAGCTTACAGGGGGGGCCTCTGCCACCGCCTTCGCTAGCGGACTCGCCTCAGCCATCAACAACCAAGGCCTGGGGGGCATAGGCCAGGTGCTGGCACGTGAGTGGGGCGGCGGTGGGACGGGGCGGCGGTGGGGGCGTGTGAGGGCCTTGGGGGTCATGTCAGCGCGGGAGTGGCGTGGGGGCAGGTCAGGGTGGGGGTGGCGAGGGGTGATATCACGGCGGCGGTGGCGTGGGGGCAGGTCAGGGCGGGGGTGGCGAGTGGGCAGGTCGGGGCGGGGACGCCATGTTCGTGCTTGGATGCGGGTAAGGGCAGGGCTGGGTGAGGTGAGGTGGGATAGGTTGTGGTTAGTCAGTCCATGCTCACAAGTTTAAGGTGGCCCCTTGCCTGCCTGCCTGCCTGCCTGCCTGCCTGCCTGCCTGCCTGCCTGCCTGTGTAGAGGCTCAAGCGCAGGCCGTGGCTCAGGGCCAGGGGCTGGCCTTCAGCCAAGCGCTTGCACAGGCTCAGGTGGGGGCTGCTAGGGGCTGGTGGGGGCTGTGGCAAGCATCCAGGTCCACGGGAGGGGGGGCTTGGGGGTGGGTGGGTCCGCTTAGGGGTGGGTCTTGATGTGGGCTGTTGGGGGCTGCTGTGGGCTGGCTGGGGGCTGTGGCTCAGGTGTGAGTACCTTGGGGTGTGCCTTGTCTCACCAGCAGCTGTAGCAGCACCCATGTTGCGGTAGAGCTGTGTAGAGCTAAACTAACGTCTAAACGACAAACACAATAAAAAAACTATATAAATGTAAAAGCTTAGAGCTGTGTAGAGCTGCTGGGAGTTGTGGCAAGGGTCCAGGACCTAGGAAGGGGTGGGTAGGGGGTAGGGCAGCGGGCTGATGGCAAGCGCTTCCTCCAGCAGGCAGGGCCAGCGGTGTGAAGGTCAGGGTGGGTGAGGGAGGGAGCAGCAGGACACGGGGGCAGGAGGGGGTCTGCCTGGTCCAGCCTTGAACACCTACGACAGCCATGCAGCCAGCAGCCAGCAGTGACGGCAGTAGCAGCAGCAGCAGCAGCAGCAGGTAAGGCAGTGGCAACTGTGAAGGCAGCAGGAGCAGGGACAAAGACCTGAGTGTGGACCCACCTTTCTGATGCCCTTACCAGGAAAACTACTCCTGCTGCTGCTGCGGCTGCTGCTGCTGCTGCTGCTGCTTGTTTTGCCTGCCTGACCTTGTGTGTGTTCAGGCTCAGGCCGTGAGCAGCGCCTTGACGTCAACACCACCCAGCCCCGTGGCCTCAGCCCCCAGCCCCCTTACCCCAGCCCCCACCCCTGCCCCAGTGCCCTCTCCCCCTCCGCCCCCTCCCCCTCCCGCTTCTCCTCCCCCCCCACCCCCCACCCTCCCTCCTCCCCCACCCCCCACCCTCCCTCCTCCCCCACCCCCCACCCTCCCTCCTCCCCCACCCCCCACCCTCCCTCCTCCCCCACCCCCCACCCTCCCTCCACCCCCACCCCCCACCCTCCCTCCTCCCCCACCCCCCACCCTCCCTCCTCCCCCACCCCCTGTGGCCAGCCCCCTCCCCCCCTCCCCCCCCTCGCCTACCATGGACCTCACGGGAGGCACTGCCGGCACCCCAGCAGGTACCCCCACCCCCACCCCTGCCCCAGCAGCGATCCCCACCCCCACCCCCACCCCCACCCCTGCCACCCCCACCCCTGCCACCCCCACCCTCACCCCCACCCCCACCCCCGCCGGCTGCCCAGTCTGCAGCTGCCCTGCATCCAGCGCCCCGTCTGGCACAGCCGCAGGCAGCCCTGTGGCCGTGCCCGTCAACGCCCCTGACAGCACCCTGCCTGCTGTCACCGGTGGGTCAGGCTGGAAGGGGGGGCAGGGAGGGCCAGACAGGCGACCTGGGCAGCTGTGGGGGCTGGGGCAGGCAAGGGCCAACAAGAGCATGAGGGGTGAGGTCAGGTGCGGGCCCTGGCCCCTGCCTGCCCTGGCCGCTGGCCTGCCCTTGCCTTGCCTTGGGTCAGAGGCAGGCTGGCTGATGAGGGCCTGGGATGAGCTGCTTCACCAGCTGCCTCACAGGGAGCCTGCGTGGGCTGCCTGGGCAGTTATCAGTTGAGTGGAAGGTGTGACCAGGTCCAGTGTGCCCTGACCAGGTGGGACCTGGTGTGGTGTGACCCACTGATGTGGGTGTGACCTGGCTGCGCCCGCAGGTGTGGCATCTGGTCTAGCGTCAGGCAACGCGACGGCCGTGGCTGAAGCAGTGGCCCAGGTGACCGCGCAGGCTGCAGCCCCAGGAGGCAATGCCAGCGCCAGCGCTACGGCGGCGGCCCAGGTGAGCAGCTGGCTGGGCTGGAGGGAGCAGGCTGCCCCTCAGGCACGACCCTCCTCTTCCCCTCCTCTTCCCCCTCCATGCCCATGCCCCTGCCTCTGCCCCTGCTCCCCTCCCCCTGCCCCTGCTCCCCTCCCCTGCCCCCTCCCCCTCCCTGCCTCCGCTCCTCTTTGCTGCCCAGTTGTTGCTGCTGTTGCTGCTGTGGTGCAGGCCCTGGCAGCGGGAGCAGCAGGAGGTGCGTGGGGGGGACACAGGGCAGGGAGGGCAGCAGGGCAGGGAGGGGAGGCAGGGAGGGGAGCAGGCCAGGGGCAATGCGAGTAGGGCTGCTAGGGAGGGGCTGGCTGGTAGGTGGGAGCACGGGGAAGCTTGACCCCTGACCTCACCCCCCATTGTGACAGCCCCGCTGGCCACCCCCCAACACCTGACCTGCACCCCCTCCCCCGTTCATCATGTGGCTGCTACCGACACGCCAACACACCATTGCTGCTGCTGCTGCCGTTGCCATTGCTGCTGCTGCTGCCGCCGCTGCCGCTGCCGCTGCTGCTGTCTTCACTGCTGCTGCTTCTGCCTGCAGGCAACGCCCCCCTGGTGGGCAAGGCCTTGGCTCAGGCCGCCAGCGCTGCAGAGGCCTCAGGCACCACCAGCGCCTTGGCCAATGTGAGGGAGGCCAAGGCTGACACACCCTGTGCCCCTGCCCCCTGTGTGCCTGCCTTGGGAAGTTGCGGGGGAGCTGCAAGAGGTGGCCCTTGACTACCTCCACCTGCCTCCTGCCTCACCTCAGCCACCTTAGCCTTAGCCACCTCAGCCTTAGCCACCCTGCCTCGCGCCTCATCAGGCTCTGGCTGCGCTGGCTGCCAGGCACCTGCCCCTCACCACAGCCACCTCACCACAGCCCTGCCTCCACCTGCACCCTATGCCTGCTGGCTATGCCTGACGCCCATCCTATGCCTGACTTGCCCACCTGCCTTCACCTGCCTGCTGAGTCTGGCTGTGCCTGGCGGCTGTGCCTGATGGAAGGGCAGGTGCGCTGTTCATGGCTGGCGGCATGCGGTGCCTCTGGCTGTGGGGTCAGGGGGCCTGAGGGGGCCGGTCTGGGTGGCCCAAGGCTGACAAACTGGGCCTAGTCCGAACAACTGGCTGTGTGGGGCTGCCCAGTGATGAGGCTGTATGGGGCTGCTAAACAGTTTGGCTATGTGGGGTGTGAGAAACTGGGCTCGTCAAGCTATGCTAGTCATCATGGCGGCTGTGTTGAATGTGGCGAACGTCCCTGGGGCTGGGGCTGGGGCTGGGGCTGGGGATTTTGGCACAACCTGGGTCAGCCACCCTGCCCCTGCCCCTGCCCCTCATCCCGCCTCCCCCTGGGCTGTCCCCTTGACCCCGGCCCCCTGGGCTGGCCACTGCAGGCGCTGAGCCAAGCTAGCGCTGTTGGCGGCGGCGCCACCGCGTCAGCACTGTCCTCCGCCTTTGCCACCGCCCCGGGTGTTGACGGCGCCTCAGCTCAGGCCTTCTCCCAGGCCCTAGCCCAGGTAGGGTCTAGGTAGCTGCCTGGCAGCTGGGTGGGTGGCTGGCTGCTGCTGCTGGCTAGGCTGACTAGGCTGGTGCTCCTGCTGGGGGTGGTTGGGGTGGTTTGGGTGGTTGGGGTGGTTCCGGGGCTGCATGGATCGAGCCTCTTGTGGCATGTGACTGGGTTGGAGCTGTGCGTCTGGTGCACAGTAGTGTGCTGCGCACTGCTGAGGCGCAGGCTGCAGCAACTGGCAGCTCGGATGCCGTGACACAGGCCATTGCCCAGGTCAGTGCTGGCACCCGATAGGGGCCAGAAAGGGGCGGGGCAGGGGCCAGGACTGGGATCAGGCCAGGGTCAGGGGCTAAGGCCAGGGTGCAGGCCAGCTGTTGACAAGCCCTGGGCTGGCTGGGCTGGCTGTGTGTGTGTGTGGCTGTTGTGCTGTGACCCAGCAGGTCAAGGCTGTAGGTCAAGGCGTTGATGCGCGGGAGTGCCCAGACCCACCTGCACGCCCCTCACTGACCCTCACTGCCCCTCACTGCTCTCACTCACTGCCCTCCCACCTGCTAACTTGTCTAGAGTAGTGGAGCTAGAGTCGTCCAGCTAGACCTGCACGCCCCTCACTGCTCAGCCTCCCTGCTGCTGTGTTCACCCTCTATGCAGGCCTGGGCAAACATTGGCAGGAAATGAGCAGCTGTGCCCCAACCTGCCTAGGTCAGGAGCAGGGTGGGGTGGGGTGGGGTGAGGAGGCAGGGTGCAGGGAGGAGAGGCCCTAGCTGACTAGGTTGACCGAGTCGGCTCCAGCCCGGGCTGCTGGGGGAATGTCGTAAGGAGGTCAGCCGACAGACCTTAGCACCTGGTGCCCCTGGACCTCAGGCTCAAGGGCAGCAGGGGCTGGCCTAGTCTTGGCTCCTGTCTTCTTCAGTATGATCAAAGGCTTTGTTTCTGACCTACTGCATCCGCGCGGATCCATGCGGGTCACACTCTCAGGATGGCTCCAGCAGCAGAGGGTCACCATCAAGGGGCACTGCCCAAGGTCCTGTTGCGGCTCAGGGTGGTTGTGGCGCTCCAGGAGCAGAGGATGGCTCCCCAGGGCGGCGCGCTGGGGTCCAGCCTCAGTGCCAGTACCACCCAGCCTGCCAGGAGGGGTCAGCAGGGGTGGTGGTGCATGTGTGGGCATGGGCGAGCAGAGCTGAGGGCGCTCACAGACTGACACACTGGGAGCTGCTGCCCCTGGCCCTGCCGTGGTGTACACACTTTTCTGTACACACTTTTCTGAATGTGTGTTATCGCCTCTCTGGATGTGTGTTAGTGGGTTAGTGGGCGGTGAGCGAAGCTGAAGCAGAGCAGTGCAGGATAGGCTGCTGCACCCAGCCCCTGCTGGGTGTGTTGAGGGTGGGCCCTTCACCCGCATGCCAGCGCCTGGCTGGCGCCCGGACAGCCCTCCAGTGCACTCCCCACTGCCAGGCCACTGCCAGCCAGGCTGCGACCCATCAGTGGGCCTGACTGGCATCTTGGCTGCTGCCCTAGCAGCATCATGGGGTGAGGGTGTTGGGTGGGGGGTGGGGTGGGGGGTTGGGGGGTGTACGGGGCACTGGCACCAGCAGCCATGCCAGGCTGGCGCTGTGGGCCCACAAGGACAGCCAGCACCAGCAGTGGGTGGGTGTGGATGTGCCTGGTCGCTGCAACCGTGACGTGGCTTTCACCTGGTGGCTGTGCCACGTGTGTGTGTGTGGGTGTGCAGCAGGTGCAGTGGGAGCAACATGGGCTAGCGTGCACTTTAGCGTGCGACAGGGAGGGGAGCGTTCACCAGCAGCGTGACACCTGGTGGTGCTAGGGCAGGCAGCATAGAGCTAGGCAGGGATGGGGCAGCGGCAGGTGTGTGACCAATGTGTGACATATGATTCACAAGCTGGGATGTATGGGTGCCTAGCAATGAGTGGCCAGGAGCACCGGGCGCACAGGTAACAATCAGTAACTAACAATCAGCAACCAGGAGCGTCAAGAGCACATGGGGGCCGAGATGGGTGTTGCAGCCATGGGGAAGTAGCCGTGAGATGTGAGCACACCATGCCCTGGGAGAGGAGGGGTAGCACACCAGGCAAAGGTAGCCCAGGCTGCACCACCGTCAGGTGGGTGACCTTCCAACATGGCAGTGCTCTAGTCGGGCGTGCACTCGAACCGTTGGCTGCTGCTGCTTTAGCTGATGTTCTTGCTCTTGCTGACTTTCTTGCTGGCTGCTGATGCTCTTGCCGATTGTGGCGCTCGCAATGAGGTGCAGAGCAGATGCTCGCACAGATATGCTCCCACTGACAATGATGGTGGACTGATTGATGTGGTCTGCTACGTTGGCACCTATCGCACCTATCGCCGGCGAACATTGCAGTACTGAGGTCGGGAGTCTACGATTGTAACGAGCGAGACGTGGAAAGCACATCCATGCATGTGTTGCTCAATGTGTTCTGCCCAGCGTAGTGCAATGTGTCCATGTTCAAGTAGTCGTGTAGTGCTGTGCATCATCCTCCAGCTGCATTTCAGCATGGTACTTTGTTTTGCATGGCATGTAATAGATATGCGGTGGTTCCCTACATCATCTACTCATGCCCTGGCAGTGCACTCGCTCCAAACAGCCAGCCTGGTGTCGGACAGTGTGGGACATGGCAGTTTAGTTAAATTCAAATGCAGAGTGGCATCACATAGCATCGTTGCCTGCCCAAACCTCTGTGGTATAGTTGGATGGTAATGGCGCTACTGCAGCACACGAACCTGTTTGGTTTTAGTAAAACTTTGTCAGCACAGTAAAAAAGGTAGGTAATAAGATAACGATGGAGGGCGCTTCATGGTGGTAGTAAGGTGCTCAACTGTTTGCACGACATGCCGTTGTTCATCACGGGACATCGTTGCCTAGGAAGTAATATGGCAGTGCCCCATACTCTTACACACCCATGAGATCCCCCACCGACATTTTGACATCTTGGCTATCACGAGGTTCACTGGGCCCCACTTCATTGTGTTGGTGAGGTGCTCAACCGTGGCAGGAGTGCAACGCCACGGTCAAGCCGTGCACCCGCAGAGCAAGCCCTGCATTGGGTGCACCCTCAGAAAAATGAGTTAGATAGCATTGGTCCAATGGACCAAGAGTTAGCTATCAAACTAACTAGAACAGAAACTACACTTGATCTTAGCCAAAAGGCCGAGAAAGGTATGATTGTCATGGGGAAGGTGTCAGTACCGGGCTACAGCAGTGAGGCTGGGCAGCAGTGTGGCCAATGGTGGGTGTGTTCAGCATTTACTGGATGTCAAACCTCGTGCGTACAGCCGCTGCTGGGCACCACTGCCGCCCACTACTGAACTGTGGCAGTGAGAGGGAAGCGGTAAGAGGTGGGGTGATAAAGGGATCTGGCAGGTAAGTTTGCCCTAGTCAAGGGGCAGCCAGGTCGTGTGCCACGGATCCATGCAATGTGAGCCCTCGCAGCAAGAAGTTACCCGACCAGTCTCCCACAATGGTTCCAGGAGTAGGGCCAGGATGCAGACAGGCATTGACGGGGGACAAGAGGCGGGGCCTGAACTTTGGTGAACCTTGGTTGTGGTTGTTACACAACTTGATTGGCCTGAATGTGTCGTTGGCAATGTCTTTAACAAACGGAGCCATGTGCGAGTCTTCTATGATGCAGCTGTCTACCTTGTGCAGGCAGTGCATGGTGTACACAGGTGCTGGCATCACAGCACAGCAGTGAGGTGGGTGAATGGATTGCAGTGGTTGCATGGGGTATGCCGCAAGTGGTGGGGCATGTGGCTGCATGTGGCTGCACAGAGTATCGCACATGGTGACGAAGACTGCATGCTTTTCCGCACAATGCCAGGCTTCCTTAGGCTGCATGGGTCCATGCCATGCAACCCTTACAAGACCGCCATGCAACCCCACACCGCCAGAGCTCTAGCTTGCATGCCTAGTCTATCACCTTGACATGCACGCTTTGCTGTGGTGCAGAACGCACCTGGTGGCAGTGGGAGGCTCACCGCCTCAGTCTCCAGGCCATGTTGGCTCTCAAGGCTCGTCATCTGTCGACTCCCAACGCAGGCCATCCAGGGTGGGCCTCAGCATTCGGCCAAGGCCTGGGTGGACCAGGGAGGCGTAGGTGGGTCTCAGCAGGCTCCATGAGCAGCCCTGGCCTGCATATGCTCAGGTTGGCCACCCCTGCTCAGCTTGCCCCCCTTGCTGAGGGTGGGGTGGACACGGTGACCCCCCTCTCACCTGCAGCTGCTGGCCGGCACTGGCTTGCCCCGCACACCACTTGGTCGTCCCGCCCCACTGGCCCCACCCCGCCCTTCCGATCTCCTGCTCTTGCTCCTGCCCTCTAGCCCACTCCTCCCGCTCCTCCTGAGGCACTCCCTCCTCTTCTCAGGCTGCAAGGGGCGCGCTGGCCGCTGGCTGCTGTGGCCTGCACCCCGCGCTTGGGCCCAGGCCCCCTGCTGCCAGCTGGCGGTGCCGCTGCTGTTCGCATCGTCCAGCTCTAACCGGTACTCGTCGGCTAGCTGCGGCACCTGCAGGGGCAGGAGGGCGGTGGCGCTAGCAGCCCCCATCACTGTCAGCCTGTGTCGCTGTCAAAAGCCTGTGCAGCCAACAGTTGGAGGTACTGACCGCCTCCGGCAATGACCGCCTCAGGCAATGGCTGGCTGAGGCATGACAGCCTGGGGCAGTCTGAGGCCACCTTCACTATCATGATGGCAATCACGGCTCACAGGGGCTCAACCCCTTCTAGCCACAGCACCTCAAAGCCAATGCAATGATCACCTGAAGTTGTGGCCATCGCCACCATGCGGCAAGGAGTTACCAATAGCCGACGCAATGACCGCCTAAGGCAATAATGGCTTCCAGGGGTTGGAAGCGCGGGACGAAAAGGGTGCAAAGCAGGAATTTACAACAAGAACAACAACGCCATGTGTGAAGCATTGGCTAGGGGTCTGGCTGCCCCTGCCTCCACACCATATCCACATGATCATGCATCGTCACCAGCTCCACCACATATGTGCAAAGGCTCAAGGTAAAGTGTATACCCTACACCTGAACACAGCTCACAACGTTGACTTGTCAGTGGGTCATGTCAGTCAGCAGCATGGCTCTAAGGCCACCTGGCAGTGCCACTGGTGGTTTTATGGCTTTGTGGCTAGCAAGAGGCTGGGTATAACCAGGCGCTGCTTAGTGATCAGGGAATGCTCCAATCAAGGTTCTAATGCAAGCATTGGGCACAGGCTACCGGACTGATGCCAGGCTTAGTTCACCAGGATAGCCATGCAGCTGCATGGGACCTGCTGGCTGTCACAGCCTAGCTCTGCTGCTGCTGTGCTGCTAGGCTGTGTATCAGCACATTAATATCTCCCTAGCAGTACTGGGAGAGCAGCCTCCTTCCCCACCCAACCCCACTCACCCGCTCCACCCGTCATCCAACGCCCAGCCCACTCCACCCCACTCAAGGCCACCCACCCAATCAACCACCCAGCCAACCCACCGACCAACCGACCAATCACATTCCACGCCACCCACCAACCCAACGTGCCCACTCCAACCCACCCTACGCCCCACCCACTACACCCCACACCACACCACGGCCGCCCCATGGCATAGTGACCACTGGACAGCAAGGTGGGGCTGCTAGCGTATGCTGCCTGAACCTGAGCATAACTGGGCTGACCAGCTGCCCACCCTCCCTCCTCCCCCACAGGTCACATCCAGCGCCCGGTCCTGCTGCAGTGCCAGTGTCAGGACCAGCCAGAACCTGACCCAAGCACTTCAAGGCTGAGGCTCTCTGACCCTGACACCAAGCCCATCATCTTCTGCAACGCGTCTGGCGGCGCGCTCCTGGTGTTCAGCCAGTTGATGCGCAAGGCCAGCCCCAGGGCCCTGGGATCCTGATCCAGCCGCTGCAGCGCCTCAACCAACTCAGCCTGCAGTTGAACTTTCTGCACCTCCACATGGGTCAGGGAGGGGAGGAGGGAGGGCAGCAGGCTCCAGTCAAAGCCTGGCTGGTCATAGTAGTCGGGGCCATATCCGGCGCAGCGCAGGCGGGTGGCGGCGGGGAAGGCGGCGGCCAGGGCTGCCAGGCGTGGGACTGACATCTGCTCTAAGGGCAGCTCGACACCTTTGATCCGGTGTCGCAACGGAGCTATGAGGATCAGCATTTGGTCCACGGTGAGAGGATGGCGAGGACCAGCCCAGCAGTCCATGGTGCTGGCTACCTCCACCTCCAGCACCCCTGGCCTGCACCTGCTCAAGTTGGCCACCACCGCAGCCAGCAGGTGGAAGCAGGGGCAGGTGTGCAGCGGCAGAAAGAGGATGTGGAAGGGCTGGGTGAGGGAGTGCAGGGGCAGGCGGGCCAGCATGGCCCAGGGCTCCTGCTGTTTGCCCTCCCAGTCATCTAGCTGCAGCTGCTGCCAGCTGCAGGCTGAGTCAGCCCGGCTATCCAGCAGGCTGCCCTCTGGCCCTGGATCAGCTGGCCAGCTGATGCTGTGCAGGTGGAGGCGTGTGAGCTGGGTGGCGGCCAGCAGGGCGTCCAGCTGCTGCAGCCCAGACACCCTGACCCCTGGCAGCAGCAGGCTGTGCAGGCAGCGGGGCAGGCATGGAACAAAACTCTCCAGCCCACTGCAGTCAGCTTTGACGTCCCCTAGCCTCAGCTCCAGGCACACCAGGCGGGTCAGTGGTGCGATGATTGGCAGGAAGGTGGGCAGCCCGCAAGGCAGGCCATTGTGTGTGAGGGTGAGGCGGGTGAGGTGGGAGGCGAGGGGCAGCAGGGAGGGCAGGGCTGACGGGCTGCCGCTGAGCTGCAGGCTGAGCTGGCTGAGGTTGCAGCTCTCGAAAGCCCTGCTGCCCTGAAGCCATGACTTTATTGACTGGGCTGCTAAACTGCTTGCCTGAGGAGCCTCAGAGAGGTCCAGCTGCTGCAGCTGTGAGCACACCAAGCCATGGGAGAGGAGGTGATGCAGCGTTGCGTAGCCCAAGCTGCACCACCGCAGCTTCAGGCCGGTCAAGCAGGGAAACTTGGCCACCATGGCTGTGGTGCAGTCAGGCGTCCACTCAGTCCGCTGACTGGCGCTGCCTATGTTGTTAGAAAGGAAGGTGAAGCTGACTTGCTGGGTTGCGTGGCAGGGACGGAGGCAGCTGAGGCTGGAGACTACCGAGCTGGCTAATGTGCCGCCCTCGTCGCTTGGCGGGACTGTAATTGTGATCGCTAACCGCAGCGGACGAACCCGCGTGGACAGGGTTTGCGCCATGAAGAGCGGCAAGCTGTGCGGGGCCGGCCGTAGCTGCAAACGAATGGCGAGCGCCTCTCGCATTATCGTCCATGCTACGCCCCTACTGGTTAACAACAGCTGCCGCTGACTGCTGGGGTCCAGGCTGCGCCAGATTCGAGAGAGGATGTCAAACGGTATTCGGGAGAAATCGACCCCAGCTTGCGCATCGGGCTCTCTAAGGCTGTGCTGTGCAGCTTTGGCTGCATGGGAGCGCTCGATAGCTTTGGGCCAGAGTATGGTGTGCATCCGTAGACGCACAAGCCTCAATCAAGTGCGGCTGTGGTAACGATCTGGGGCCCCTGCGGAATGGTGTAGGCGCGTGGACGCTAGTATGCTACGGATGCTCCGCTGCCCTCTCGCGATTGTGACGAGCGTGGGGCGAAGGGATTAGTAGACGAGGGCGCCTGTTTTGCTGTGATAGCTTCCCCACCCTCCATCACACGCAGTTACTCAGAAGCTGCGCACTTGGCACGCTATTTTTGGGCGAGAAACTGGTTCGTTGATGAGTAGTGAGCGTCGCGGCCCATCAACTGTTCACCGTGGTGGCAAAGTGATTAGCAGCCCCTGTCTGCAAGAGGGGAAGGTGGGCCAAGACTCACACCGGACGGATGGAGCGGTAGACCAGGAAACTCAATAACATGGACTCATACACCATCTGAAATAAACATTGATGCGTTTAGCTAGCTCCAAGTAACTGCGTTTTCACATGGCTTTATATGTAAGCCCTCCCTGGCAGGTATTACACAGGCTGTGAGGTTGCTCAGCCCTGCACTCTCTCTCAGCCTGTTTGCCACGGCCATGGCGTAGCTCCACAAATCCCTTCTCAGTCCTAGGGCTGGGCCAGCAACTGCTGGTGAGCAGGGTCCAGCTGCCATGCAACATGTGAAGGTCTTGTTCACAGTTCACAGCTCCTCAATCTTTGAGGCGAGCCGGGCAACCTCATACCTGTGTGTGGCGTGAAAAGGGCACAGCACAGAAGAGGTTGACAACAGCAGGCTCAAGCCAGTGTCAGATGGGTTGCATGGGGTGTGCTGCATCAGCTAGTCTTTGCCTGAGGAGCCTCAGAGAGGTCCAGCTGCTGCAGCTGTGAGCACACAAAGCCATGGGAGAGGAGGTGATGCAGTGTTGCATAGCCCAGGCAGGGGAACTTGGCCAACATGGGTCCATTTGCTATGCTTGCTGTTGCTGAGCACAGCTGTGCTAGTGAACGCAACCAGCAGCAGCCCGGCAGCAGACCCCTCTGGCCCCAGCAGAAGCAGAAGCAGCGGCAGCAGCAGCTCCAGCAGCAGCAGCAGCAGCAGCGGCAGCAGCTCCAGCAGCAGCAGCAGTGGCAACAGCAATGTGAGCTGGGGGCTCCTCTCAAGGCTGTTATCAACTCACGTAGACTGGGCAGGCTGCTGCTGCAGATGTTTAGCCCAACAGGTAGACTTGTCTGTGGCTGTAGATAACTCCATACCGACATGTGCTAGGGGCACCATTGTGAGCTGTCATCAGCTTACATCAGTGCAGCAGTAGCGTATCTGAAGGGCACCTCTGCAATGTGTGTGGGGTGTCTACTTCATACAAACGAGGGCTTGGGAAGGATGGGCAAACCTGGTGCATCATCATGATAGCTGTAGTGCTTGCTATGGCCGCATGGGTCCATGCCGTGAGTCCCTGATGGCGCTGTTCCAGACACCTCACAGAAGAGACAGTATCAGTATGCCTGCCTCGTCTCCTGCTTTGACATGAACGCTTCAGATCAGGCCACTGTCACACCTGATGGCATCACGGCGTCGCTGCCTCAGGCCCATGAGCATGTCAAAGATGTAGTCGGTACCGGGGGCTGGCCAGGCAGATGCGTTGAACGCCAGGTCCACCTGTCAAGAGGAGGCAGCAAGCAGCCAGGCAGCAAGCAGCCAGCTGTGTCCCAGCGCATACATCACAGGACACCTGCCACTGGCTGCCAAAGGCCAGGCAGAGAGGGCACAGAAGCAGCGGAGTAGGTGGGGCCTTTCAGGGTCAGGCCTGCAACGACTGGCCAGCCTTGCAAAGTTTCCAGCTGCTTGTTTTGACAGGGAGCGCAGTGGTCGTTAGGAAAGGATCATGCCATCAGGGTAGGATGCTGTAGCTGTCAGGGGCTAATGCACTTTATAGTGTAGCTAGGGTTGTCAGGGGCTCATGCATGATGGCTTTCGAGCAGGAGTGCAGGAAGCTTACTTTTGGGCCAACATGCTGCAGGACATGGCCTGTGTAACGAGGGTTGCTGGTGCTGCGTGTCCACCTAGTGATCAAGCAGTTGGCCCTGGCCATCTGGCAAAGAACAGGCAGAGAACCAACATCATACACTCAGCTCAACAAAACTTATTCAACAAGGAACAACATGTTGCAAGTCAGGTCATTGCAAAGCAGGTGCTGCCCTGATGCACATGTTGCTGCCCGTCATCCTAACAGCTTGATGCCTGACACCACACACGCAGCTCACAACGTTGACTTGTCAGTGGGTCATGTCAGTCAGCAGCATGGCTCCAAAGCAACCTGGCAGTGCCCTATCCAGCTGGCTGCCCTCTGGCCCTGGAACATCATACACTCAGTGCAAGACGTTATCACCAGCTCCAAGGCTTGTGTCAAGGCGGGGTTCAAGTCAGGCATCCCCTAAGGGGCAGGGGTTTCAGTGCAGGCATCCCCTAAGGGACAGGGGGTTCAGTGCAGGCATCCCCACCCCCTGAGGCCCAGCATCTGCTGTTGGTGAGCCAGACACTACAGCTAGCTAAGAAGCACATGTCCCCAGGGGTGTGCGACGCCATGGCACAGCTGCAATACTAGACAGGGGTGCAGGACGATGGAAGTGGGAATATGGGGCAAGGACACAGTGCAGTTGGAGGCATTCATCGCACCTGCTCCAGAGACTGTAGCAGCTCCGTCAGCCTGGCCATCTCTTGTTGGTAGCCATCGATGGACTCGGCTGCGGTCAAAACAAAACAGGCTCAGGCGTTGGGCCAAGAGGCTTATGCGATGGCAAAGAGTGAGAAAAGGTGTGTATCCGCAAATGCATGTTGGGCTGCTGCCGCCATGCAAGGCAGCCATGTCGCCATGCTATGTTAGGCACTGAGCCACCCAGTCCCACCTGAGAATGGCTCCTCCGGCAAGTCCTTGTTGGGGTCTGTGACATTGTACGCTGGATGGTCAATCTGCAAACATCCAGAGACATTGCAGTGGTTGCCTGGGTCAAGCTGCTAGTGAAGAAAATCTGGTGTAGACTGCCCCCACCACCCTGCACAGCCCCATCTCAAACAGCAGTGTCTCTGCTATCCAACAGCGGAGGCAGCACCAAGGTAGGAGTGCTGGAAGAGGGGGTGGTGGCAGGGAGACATGAATTGGCCTGGACAAACAAATCTTGGTTCCAGATAACGCAGCCCCTGTTGTAGCCCCTGTCTGTAGGGAAGATGTGTGCCGTGTGACAGTGAAACATCCACAAAGATGTGAGCTACAGGCAGGCAGATCAGCATGGGCAATGCCAATGCACTGATTTCTCATGACTGCGAGCCCGGGGCGCTATGCGCAAGGCGCTAAGGACTGGCGCAAGGCGCTAAGGACTAGGTACCTGCAACAGACAAAAGGCACAGTTGAGGTTGAACCAGCCAGCAGAACCTCGCTGATAGCCCCATGAGTTACTACACTGTGACCAGCTTGAAGCCACAATGAGCTGCCCTGCCCAGGGTGACTAGCTTTCTGCCTGGCATCCCACTCAGCCTGTAGCTGATTTCTATGTCCTGGCATCCCACTCCGCCTGTCACCTGAAGAAGCCGAGGAGGGTCCTCCAGCTCTGGCAGGAAGCCGTAGTTCAGCACACCGTAGTCGTCCCGCATGTGAGGGTTGTAAGAGTAGCACAGCTGCAGCCAACCACACCAGCTGGCAGGCTCAATCTAAGCACCACACACTGCAGTTTGGGTGTGGCATCTGAAAAGGTCTCGTGCTTGAGCAATGCAGGGAATGGGATAGCTCTGGGACCGCTCAGGTGCTGCCTGGGTCATCTGCCTGGGGCATATACCAGAGGCTGCCTGGGTCCACCATCGCCCACTATGCCACTTGAAACCAGCTGTTGTGGTGGTTGCCTGACTCACCTCGGTGTCCGCCTCCACATCCTCGCCCACCAGCACCGACACCTCGTCGCCGTTGTCCAGAGCGGTGGTGGTGTGCGGGCAAATGCGCTTGTGGTTGGATAGATCAAAGATAGGGATCTGGGGCACAGGCAAGCAGGGAACCTGCTCAGTCAGGTGGATGGAGAAAGGTTGAGTCAAGGCTGCCCTATTGATATCATATGGCTGATCACACACAGACCAATAATCTGTCGGAGGAGATTGTTGAGGTGAACTCCCTGACATTCAAGGGACTAGGCAGGTGCATTGGGCTAGGCAGGTGAATGGATTCTACAAGGCTCTGGGAGTTGAGGGAACACGTGACAGTCAGCACCACTGACCGTCATTGTGTCAGGCATTGCTACTGACCATCATCACGCGATCACGTTTCTCCACTGTGACGTAGCGCGTGGTGGACTGTGGGCAGCAACAACACGAGGGCAAGCCCATCCCTATCTCTCAAACGAGGCGTTCAAGTGCACTGCTGCTACTGTGGTTGCTTCTATCGCTATGAAAGCCGTCAGTGTTACAGGAGCGCTTGCTTTACCACTGCTGCTACTGCGGTGCCACTCACCAAAGCACAGGCGTACTTCAAGTCATCCAGGGTCACGGTGGCATTGCCCAGGACCTCCTTCACAGTGAACTCCATCTGTGCATTCACCTGCCCGTCCAGCACAGCCTCCAGGTAATTCTGGTGTTCCAGGATATGGCTCACCACTGCGTTTAAGTCAACAAGGTCTCGCATATGTGCACGTTTGCCAACGACAAAGCTAAAAACCACACGCTGCAGGTCAGGTCAGGTCAGGTCAGGTCAGGTCAGGTCAGGTCAGGTCAGGTCAGGTCAGGTCAGGTCAGGTCAGGTCAGGTCAGGTCAGGTCAGGTCAGGTCAGGTCAGGTCAGGTCAGGTCAGGTCAGGTCAGGTCAGGTCAGGTCAGGTCAGGTCAGGTCAGGTCAGGTCACGTCAGGTCAGGTCAGGTCAGGTCAGGTCAGGTGCCTAGTACCAGTCATGCCACTGGATCTTTCAGCTCTGCATCTTTGCTTTTGCTGCTCACCACTCCTCTTACTACCCAGTGCACTGTGGGGCTCCAGTATTGAGCAACTTGCAACCTGGTCATGCCTGCCACCTACAAATGTCAGAGTCGAGAAGTGGGAAGTACATCTCTGGCATGTTGCACTGGTTAAGCACCTGGGTGCGATCAGGCCACATCTGCGCAGTACAGAGCACAATGCCAAATGGAGTTGTTTGACATGGACACATGTAGCAAGCCTGTGGCCAATGAGTACATCAGTCAATCATGACGTCGAAACAGCAGCAGCAGGAGCAGCAAGAAATGCAGGGTTGGGAAGGGGAGGCAACAAGGTTGGTGAAGGCTGCTATGTGGGTGTTGTCCAACTGCCTAGCTAGCCCACAGACCGGGAGCTCCTTGCAGGGCGGACAGCTGTTAGTGGTTTCCGTGGCATCTCATCAGACACAAATGACATTGTGTCATGAGGTTCCCACATTGACGTAAGGCTTGAACCTGGAATGTGGATCACGCAGCTCTCTCAAGACGAAGAGCGTGCCAGTCTGCATCAGCACCCAGCATATTGTGAAGGCTGACAAGCGCGGATTTAACAATCTCCTGGTCCAGCTGCAGCTTGGTGCTCTTTATTTGTGCAGCAGTCCGACTTGCCATAAGGTTCGAAGTGGTAGAGCCCGCATTGATCATGCATGCTGAGTTTATGGTTGCCACATGTTCCCCTTCCCTTGCTGATGCTGATGTAAACAGGCCACGAACACCATTGCTGTTTTTCTTGACATGGACGTTCACCTGTACGGTGCACGGCAGTGCAGAGGCTCGAATCCTGAAGTGCCTGAGGACACTCATCCGAGAATGCTCACCATTCCACCGTTGTCCACGACCCACTGTAACATCTCCCCGATCGCATCCGCGTGCACAATACTTGTGAATGTGCAAATCAAGGCCGCGACAGCTAGCAGCTTGATCCACGCCATTCTATGTCCTAGCGTGTGGCAAAACTAATGCGCGAACAACCAGGCTGAGTTTGTGCAAGACAAGGGCTCTGGTGATTTGAATATGATCACATGCGGCAATACGTTGGTGTATTGGCCTCTCAACTCACTGAGCTGTTTAGCGAGCGAGCACGTAGCAGCGTGCGGCGGTGCTTACTATGTATGCTTTGCATATCGTCCCCTGATGCCGCCTGGATCACGGCAATGTGAAAGGGTTGGGGTCAAATGCTTCCCAGATACATAGGTTGCTCTGATGTGAGTGTCAGGCCCATGCATGGTTGTACCTGCACAGACAGACACAGAGGTTGGCCGGATAGGCTACAAAGCTCCCAGGAGTCTCGAGCCAAGACTTCTAATAGGTTTTAAATAGGTTTTAAGGTTTAATCTGAACTCAGCATTTGAGTAACACCATTCCCATTGGCAACCCATGACATGGAGCCGCTGCCCTTGCTGCAGGATCTGCGGCCAGAACGGAGCAGAAGAGGCCTTCCTCCTTCCTCCCCTACCCCCCCCCCTCCCAGCCTCCCCCTCCTTCCACCCTTCTACGCCTCCCTTTCCCTCCCTTTTTGTGAGTGCCTAACACCCAACACTCCTACAAGTTAATCCCTGCGATTGTCCCTGCACTTTGCCGACCTTGCCCGATCAGGCTGGAATTTTGATAGATGGTAGTTTACAAATAATACAACATATTTTTCAAGAAAAATATTTTGAAACAATCAAAGGCGGCTGCGCTGTGGCCCTGTGGGGTTAGTGCAGGTGTAACGGAGCTGAGACCAGGGAGCCTGTGAGGGCGGGAGAACGAGACAGGACCCGGGGTCAGATAGAGTTCTGAGCCAAGGTTACAACATAGCAGAGATGACCAACAGAGCACGGCTTACCTGTGAGGGCGGGAGAACGAGACAGGACCCGGGGTCAGATAGAGTTCTGAGCCAAGGTACCTGTCTCTGCCCTCACAGAGCCTTAAGTACTCAAAACCATTCACATTCTTAGTCATCCACGTGTAAAGGGAAAAGGTGTACGTAAACTGTGAACTTCTGTGCTCGGTGCATCCGCCTAGGTTCGGAGCACCTTGCACAGAGAACAACAGAAGCATCCATTGCAAGAAAAGAACAAATACTCGGTTCGCTAAAGATCAGACATGCAAGTCAGTTTAAAAGATGCAAGCCGTCCATGCTGCGCATGTCCACTACATTCACCCCCCCTGGAAAAAAGATGTTTAGCCTCTAAACATGCTACCTGCGCTTCTTAGGAGCCTTAGCTTGCTTGCACTGATGACAGAGCCAGGCACCACGAGGCACAGAACGAAGTGGAGGTGACAGGCACGTGATGTGGAAACCCTTGTCGCATTGATCACACAGCAACATCGGAGGCCGCGGTGAACGGCTGGCGCAGACTTGGCAGGCAGGGTCGTCGTCAACCGGGGCATGATGGCGGGCGGTGTAATCCCGGATCAAGGCGGCGACCGCGTCCTGCTGCGCGAGTGCTGGGCCCCACTCCCAGGAGTTGAAGGAGTCGTCGTAGCCAGCCCACTTGATGAGGTACTGAAAGGCGTGCTGCGCGTCGTTCCAGCGACGCCCCAGGATGGCTTCCACCGTGAAGTACGCCTCGCCATCGATGATCACGGGCGAAGGCTGAAGCTCCACGGTGCGCTCAGGGAAAGAGGAGGAGGAAAGGTAGGGCCGTAGGCGGCTGATGTGGAAGGTGGGGAGGATACGCATGGAGGAAGGGAGGTCGAGCTTGTAGGAGACCGGGGAGTGCTTGGCCAGGACCTTGAAGGGCCCCACAAAGCGAGGCTGGAGCTTGGCGCTGTTGACAGCAGTCTGCAGGTTCAGGTTGGCACAGCTGAGCAGCACCAGATCACCGACCTCAAACTCCTCGTGCCGGCGGTGCTGGTCAGCATGCAGCTTCTGGGTGTCAATGGAGCGCTGCAAGGCTGAGCGGGCGGCGGTAAGGTTGTTGCGCATGGAGGTGACGAAGTCCTCAGCTGCCTGGCTGGGCACAAGGGTGGGAGGGGGGAGCATAAGAGCAGAGGGTGTGGTGGGGTGCTGGCCGTAGTTGAGGTAGAAGGGGGTGAAGCCGGTGCCGGCGTGCTCAGAGCTGTTGTAGGCAAACTCCACGGCTGCAAGGTGCTGGTCCCAATCAGACTTGTGGTCGTTGACGTAGGGCCTCAGCATGTCCTCCACTGTGCGGTTGGCGCGTTCTGTCTGGCCATCGGTCTGGGGATGGTAGGCAGAGGAGAGGAGGAGCCGGGTGCCGGTGAGGTGGAAGAGGGAGGTCCAGAAGTCAGAAGTGAACTTGGGGTCACGGTCAGAGATGATGGCCTCCGGCAGGCCGTGGTGCTTGAAGATGTGGTCAAAGAAGAGGCGGGCGGTGTCGTGAGCGGTGGCGGTGGTGGTGGTGGGAATGAGGTGGATCATCTTGCTGAGCTTGTCGACGATGGTGAAGATCATGGTGTGGCCGCGGGGAGTGGCTGGAAGGGGCCCAATGAAGTCCATGCTGACCTGCTGCCAATTGCGGGAGGGGATGGGGAGGGGCTGTAGCAGGCCAGGGGGCAGCTGGTTGGTGGCTTTGTTGCGCTGGCACTTGTCGCATGTGCGCACGTACTCCTGGACGGTCTTGTGCATCTGCGGCCAATAGAAGTGACGCTGTAGCCGCTCCAGAGTCTTGGCACGCCCTAGGTGGGCAGCGGTGTGGGCGTCATGAGCTTCATGCAACAGCTGGGCGCGGAGAGGGGAGGAGGGGATGTAGAGGCGGGGAGGGGTGGAGGTGGTGTAGAGGCGACCTTCAATGACCTGCAGGTGGGTAGGGCTGGAGGGTGAAGGAGGGGAGAGGGCCTGGGACAGGGCTGCTTGGTAGGCCAGGTCTTCGGGCGCATGGCGGTCAAAGGTGGCGAAGAAGGAGGGGTCAGGGTCAACGATGGAGAGGGCGGTGAGTTGGTGGTCAGGGCGACGGGAGAGGGCGTCTGGCACGGTGTGGTGCTTGCCAGCCTTGTGCACAAAGGTGATGTCAAACTCCGCAAGGCGCTGGGTCCACCGCATCTGGCGCCCGGTGAGGTTGGACTGGGTGAGCACATGGGTGGTGGCGCTGTTGTCAGTCTCCACAATGAAGGGACGACCCAGTAGGTAGTGGCGCCAGGTGGTGAGGGCATGGAGCACAGCCAGGAGCTCACGCTCATGGGCTGGGTAGTTGACCTGAGCCGGGTTGAGCTTGCGGCTCTCGTAGGCCACCACGTACTCGGCGCCGGAGGAGTCCTGTTGGGTAAGCACGGCACCAATGGCAAATAGGGAGGCATCAGTCTTGACGGTGAAGGGGAGGGAGAAGTCAGGGGGGCGCACGACGGGGGAGCTGGCCATGGCTGCCTTGATGTCGGCAAAGGCACGCTGCTCAGCCTCGCCCCAACGCCATGGCTGCTCATCACGCAGCAGGTCGGTGAGAGGGAGAACACGGTGGGCATGGTGGTGTAGGAGACGCCGGTAGTAGTTGGCGGTGCCGAGGAACGACCGTAGCTGGTGCTTGTCCTGTGGGGCAGGCCAGTCCAGCACAGCCTTGACCTTGGTGGGGTCTGGCTGGATGCCGGTGGCGGAGACGACGTGGCCCAAGAAGTCCACGGTGTCCAGCCAGAATGCGCACTTGGCCAGGTTAGCGCACAGCTGGTGCTTCCGCAAGAGGGAGAGGGTAAGGTGGAGGTGGCGCTCGTGGTCAGCAGCTGACTTGGAGAAGACAAGGATGTCATCTAGGTAGACAAGCACGAAGTCATCTAGGTGGGGCTTGAAGACATCGTTCATCAGCTGCTGGAAGGTGGCTGGGGCATTGCAGAGGCCAAAGGGGAGGACAGTGAACTCATAGTGCCCGTACCGGGTGCGGAAGGCGGTCTTGGGGATGTCGTCCTCAGCCACCCTGATCTGGTGGTACCCAGACCGGAGGTCGATCTTGGAAAAGACCTGGGCACCTGACAGCTGGTCCAGCAGATCATCGATGCGGGGGAGGGGGGTAACGGTTCTTGAGGGTCTGCTGGTTGAGGGCACGGAAGTCCACACAGAGGCGCAGGCTGCCGTCCTTCTTGCGCACAAACAACACAGGGGCAGCAAAGGGGGAGGTGGATGGCCGGATGAAACCCTTGGCCAGGAGGTCGTCCAACTGCTTCTTCAGCTGGTCCAGCTCTGGCTGCGACATGCGGTAGATGGGCCGGGGGGAGGGGGCAGGGCCGGTGAGATGGATGGTGTGGTCCACGGAGCGGCGGGGCATGTCCTGGACTGCAGGCAGCTCCTTGGGAAAGACAGAGGGGTACTGCTGCACCAGTGCTGCCGCCTTGGGGTGGAGAGGGGGTGGATCAGGGGCAGGGGTGGAGGTAGAGGGTGAGGAAGAGGGGTTGGGTTGCTGGGTGAGCAGGGCCATGAAGACCTCATCATGCCGCGCTGCCCGGCGGAAGCGTGGCGCCGACAGCAGGTTCAGCTGATCCGCTTCGAGTGGGGTGGGTGGGGGTGGGGTGAGGGTGTGGGTGGAGCCGGCGTGGTCCAAGCGTACGACGTTGTTGATCCAGTCCACACACGGGTTCTTGGCTGCCAGCCACGGCTTGCCGAGGACGATGTCAAAGGAAGGGTTGGGGATGTTGGCCATGGAGAGCTGCAAGCGATCGCGGTAGGTACCCATGCGGATGGAGCACGGTGGGAGGGTGTAGGTGGGTAGGGTAGTGCTTTTGGGGCCTGGGAGGAGGAGGCGACGGGGGGAGAGGGTGGTTGCCAAGTGCAGCCCATTGCGCATGAGGTACTGCTGGCTGACGATGTTGCCGGTGGCGCCGCTGTCCACCATGAACCTGGCTGGGTGACCAGCAAAGGTGCCATGGAGGATGATCAGCTCAGAAGAGGGGCTGCTGCCACTGGCAGACAGGGCAGTGAGCACGATGGGGGAGGGCGCAGCAGCGGGGGAAGGGGTGGGGGTGGAAGTGGGCAGGGAGGTGTGGGAAGGACAAGGAGCGGGAGGGGGACACGGAGGGGCAGGGGGAGGAGGATAGGACCGGGGAGCGAGAGAATCGGCCGGCGGCTGGTCCTGAACAGCCAGCACGGCAAAGGAGTTGACATGGAGGAAGGCAGGTGCATCAGCATTGGCACGCTGCAACACAGCTGGGCGGGCTGTCCGGCCAGGCTGGGGAGGGCGAGGAGGGCTGCCACCTAGAGCTGCAGGTAGGGGCAGGGAGAACCGCACGACCTTACGAGGTCGTCCCGGTGGCGTGGAGCCAGCCACAGAAGGCTGCTTCAGAATGCTGCCAGCAGGTCTAACATGCTGCAGGGGTAAGGGCATGGATCTGACAACCTGCAGGGAGGGCCGGCCAGCAGTGTCCACCTTACCAGTGTACGGCTGGCAGGTGGAATGAAGACCAGGGTAGGAGGGTGCCGGGGCAGGGAGTAGGAAGTAAGGCGCGCGGTGGGGACGAGCGCACCGGTGAGGACAAGGAGAGGAGGTGGAAAAGCAGAGGGGCTGGGAGGGGGTGGTGAGAGGGGGTGGGAGGGGGTGGGAGGGAGTGGTGGGAGGGGGTGGTGGGAGGATCCGGAAGGCGACGTCTAGCGGCGGTCCCCCTTCCGTGGGCCGCTGCTGACGTTTGGGCGGGGAGGGCGGATGGGGCAGTCCTTCATGGTGTGCCCCGCCTTGCGGCAGTAGAAACACGCCTTGCTGTCCCGCAGCGCCGCACGCTGAGCATCGGAGAGACGAGTGCCCCGGCTGCGGCTTGGGCTGGTGTGGAGCATGGCGTCCAGCTCCATGGGCACCGCGGCAGTCTCAGGGCGGGGAGGGCGGGGAGTGGAGGGAGGGCGATAGGAGGAGCGGGAGGTTGAGGTGGAATAGGAGATGGCGTCCACCCTATCCGCGATGGTGGAGGCTTCGGAGAAGGAGGTTGGCTCGCGCAGCTCCAGCTCACGCCGCACTGAGGGCTTGAGGCCCCGGATGAACCGGTCGAGCTGTTCGGCGGGCGAGAGGTCCGTGACCTCCAGGCAGAGCGCTGTGAACTCGCCAAGGTACCGTCGCACGGAGCTCGTTTGGGTGAGAGCTGCCAAGCGGTCCCTTGCATGGCGCAGCCGGTTGACAGGCGCGAACTGCCTCTCGAACGCAGCGACAAAGCACGTCCAGGAGGTGAAAGAGCTGACGCTGCTGCGGTACCACAGGAGAGCATGGCCGGAGAGGAGGGTGGCGACGTAGACGATCCGTTGGGCGTCCGTCAGCTCGGAGATTGTGAAAAAGAGATCCACTGCGAATAGCCAAGCCGCCACGTCCGTGGTACGGCTGCCAGAGAAAGTGGCGGGTGGATTGGTACGGGGCATACGCTGCTGAGGGGCAGGAGCGGGAGTAGGAGGAGGAGCAGGAGCAGGAGCAGGCGCGGGCGCCGCCGGAGTGGTTTGCTGCAGGGACAGTTGAGCGAGCTGCTGTTCCAGCCGCTGGATTGTGGCCTGCTGCTCCGAAAATACGCGTTGCATCTGAGCGATCTCTTCCGCGTTCATGGCGGCGCGGGATTAGCGGAGAGAATGCGGAGTGGGAGAGAGGAGCGGTGGAGTGGGAGAGACGAGGGAAGAGCACTGCGGTTCCCGAGAGAGAAGGCACCAATTGTAACGGAGCTGAGACCAGGGAGCCTGTGAGGGCGGGAGAACGAGACAGGACCCGGGGTCAGATAGAGTTCTGAGCCAAGGTTACAACATAGCAGAGATGACCAACAGAGCACGGCTTACCTGTGAGGGCGGGAGAACGAGACAGGACCCGGGGTCAGATAGAGTTCTGAGCCAAGGTACCTGTCTCTGCCCTCACAGAGCCTTAAGTACTCAAAACCATTCACATTCTTAGTCATCCACGTGTAAAGGGAAAAGGTGTACGTAAACTGTGAACTTCTGTGCTCGGTGCATCCGCCTAGGTTCGGAGCACCTTGCACAGAGAACAACAGAAGCATCCATTGCAAGAAAAGAACAAATACTCGGTTCGCTAAAGATCAGACATGCAAGTCAGTTTAAAAGATGCAAGCCGTCCATGCTGCGCATGTCCACTACAGCAGGGATGAGTGCAGGGATAGGTTGCGAGCCACAGCGCAACAGCTTTTGATTTTTTCGGAAACTGTTTCTTGCAAAATATGTTTTGTTTTCTGCAAACTACCATCTATCAAAATTTCAACCTGATCGGGCAAGGTCGGAAAAGTGCAGGGACAAACGCAGGGATTAATTTGTAGGAGTGTAATGCCCCAACTCCCCCGCCACTCCCCTCCCCCACTCCCCTCCCACCTTCGTCCCCCCACCCCTCTACGCACACACCCCTTCACTACACCCCCCCCCTCCCTACCCCCTAGCGAGTGGCTAGGCCCTGTCAGTACCCCTGCCTAGTAGATCCTCCTGCTTGCATTTCTAGCACGCCCCCGATTCCTACAAGCCTCATATACCAATGGTTGTATCAAGCCCCTTCCCCTTTCCTTCTATGCAACAACATAATAGCAGCATGAAGCAGCAACCTGCAATGTGGCAAGAGCGGCATGGCTAAAGCACCTAGGTGGCTTGGCATTGGGGAGAAGGAGCAATGCCAAGGACAGGGAAGTTAGAAGCAAGGAAGCAAGGGAAGGCGGTGGCAGTATAGCGATCCACACCTACCTTCATCTTCATGCGCACGATGTTAAGGGTGTGCTGCTATGCGGTAGCATATAGAAGGCAACTGGGTTACTCATGAGGAGGACGTATACTAGGAGCTATAAAGGGCAAGGGGTGCCTTGATGCCTGTGGGGAGCGGGCTTTAGATGGCTGCGCGAAGGGATGGCTGCACGGGAAGGGGGCTTGTTGGCACCCCTAGGGGTAGTAGGCAAGGGGGAGGTAGGGTATGTTGCGCTCAAGGGCGTAGAGGGGTGACAACAGGTTGCCAGGACGGGCTGTTACGGCGTAAAGTGGAGCTATGATGTCGTAGGTGCTTCAATCGTAACGCAAGGGGTGGGCCCGCTGTTAGTGTGTAAGGGTCACCAGAGCTGGCGATGGCTCTTGAAAGCAGTAACGTGAGTCATTTTTACCATCTTCTCTCCGTCCCCGTAGAGAGAGTCAATGATTGATTCAATCTCCCACAACTAAAACGCTGTAGCGTGAGGCTACAGCGGTCAATAGTGTTAAGAGGTCGCCTGAGCAGACTAGGGCGTAGTCAAGGATGTCAAGGATGTCAAGTCTGCCTGGGAGTTGAACCCAGCCTCAAAACACCACCACCAGTTCAGATCTTACACTTGCATGAGGAGATCTCAGATCCAGATTTGCATGACCGCAAGCCAACCACAAGCAAGCAAGGTGAAGGCAAGCCGGGCAGTGAGAGAGTGGCGGTGCTATTTAGATGGAGCAGTTGATGTTACAATTGAGACAGATCACAACCCTCTCATCTACCTGCAAACACAAACAACACTGTCTAGAAGGCAGACGCGGTGGATGGAGGAATTGTCACGTTACAAGTATGAAATCAAGTACAAACCTGGAGTGCATAACGTGGCTGACCCTATCAGCCGCAACCCGGCTCTGGCCCATCAAGATACTCTTAACACTATTGACCGCTGTAGCCTCACGCTACAAACGCGATCAGTTTTTCTTAAAGCAGAGACACAGAGCGCCCGTACAGTCCCACACCGACTTCTTGACATTAGGGCGCGACCATATCATTTTTGATCATACTTCAACATGGACATATCATGTGCCTTGTGGGCCGCCCTTGGCAGATATGGCCGTGGCTTAGTGATCCATACATGGCTAGGGGTCTCCGCTAGCCTAATCTCCGGTCGCTAAGTCCTCATGCCCTTGCTACCAAAACCGATATGGAACAGGCAAAGAACGTCTCCCTACGGCATTCTTGAACATGGGCCGCCGCTAATTGTGATTGTACGATTGTGTGGGTTGGGAACAATAAATAGGTGTGTAGATAGTACCCATTTATTCGACAACGACTGATTGTAGCTGGTAGCAGGCTAACTTATCTTGCCTGCCCAAGCCTCGGATAAAAAAGAATAAGGCAGGTAGGTAATAAGATAGTGATTGAGGGCACATCATGGTGTTGGTAAGGTGCTCAACTGTTTGCACGACATGCCGTTGTTCATCACCTCCCTGCCTAGGAAGTGATATGGCAGTGCCCCATACTCTTACACACCCATGAGATCCCCCACCAACATTTTGACATCTTGGCTATCAATGGGTTCACTGGGCCCCACTTCATTGTGTTGGTGAGGTGCTCAACCGTGGCAGGAGTGCAACGCCACGGTCAAGCCGTGCACCCGCAGAGCAAGCCCTGCATTGGGTGCACCCTCAGAAAAATGAGTTAGATAGCATTGGTCCAATGGACCAAGAGTTAGCTATCAAACTAACTAGAACAGAAACTACACTTGATCTTAGCCAAAAGGCCGAGAAAGGTATGATTGTCATGGGGAAGGTGTCAGTACCGGGCTACATCAGTGAGGCTGGGCAGCAGTGTGGCCAATGGTGGGTTTGTCTAGCCTTGTCTGGAACCCACAACTCGTGCGTCCAGGCGCTGGTCAACAAGCCGCTCACCTGCTCCACACTGTCAGATAAGGATGACAGTGGCTATGTTTGCAGAACCCTACCTGACCCGGAACTTCGCGACAATGCACCATGCCCTGACAAGATAGTAAATCGCACGGTCCATGCTGCGCCTCGCGAACTTGTCGATTATGCGAGAGCGCTTAGTCAACTACCGAGCTGCGACATTGCCGTCAATACACTAGGATGTAGCCTGGCGAGGCGGATGTGCCAGCAACGGCCCAGCATCGTCCGCCTCTCACCGCACCTAGAAGAGTAAAGGGCGTCTCAGGAGAACGATGATGAGCTGGTTACTGGGTCGCAAACCTGGCGAGCCGGCCCAGCTTGCAGCTGTGGAGAAGCTGCGCGGATACTACGACTTGGCACAGGTGTCTTTGCAGCGCACAGCGACAGGGCCGATGTGTGCGCACGACTTAGGGTTCCCGCACTGCCAGGGTTGGCCTCGCAGCCATGCTGCAGTCCGTGAGTTGCCATTACATACCACCCAACCTCGCAGCAGCGCGGGATCAGCCCGACATGCACATAAGCCTAGGATGGAAAGCACTATTTGCTGGGAAGCAGCAAGCTAAGAATGCTGGCTGGGGTTCCAGGGGCAAGACAATAGCAGTCGCACAGGTAGACAGGCAGGTTCAGGTCAGGATGCAAGCATGGTCGCTACCATGGTCATCATCATCACTATGACGATCATCATCATCATCATAACCATCATCATCGTAAGCAGCAACATCAGCAGCAGCAGCAGCAGTACATGGCACATGTAATACGGCGGCTCCCTTGTGCACAATGGAGTAATGGGCTGGTGGGCTTGGTGTCCGCAGGAGGCTATTGAGCGGGCGTATCAGGCTGACACATCAGGGGACTCCGCCCAGGCCGTGAAGCTGTACCGCGTGGCAGTGCAAGCCATGCATGAGGGGCTGCAGGTCCCTGCGCAGGGCACAGGTCAGCAGACTCGAAGCAGCTATGGGGCGAGCAGGGCGCGGAAGGCAGGCGGGTGGTCAGTCGGGTGGGTGGGCAACGGCATGGCACAAAGGGTATTTCACACTTCTCACTGTTGCGGACGGCAGCCATGGAGCTGCTTGTCCATCACACCCTGGCAGGGCTGCTGATGCCCTGGTTTGCACCACCCCAGCCATCAGGGGCCAGGCTGCTTGGCCAGCCTGCAGCGCCAGCGGTTTAGGACCTTGCAGTTTAAGGCGGGGCAGCCCAGCTGTAAAGCAGGGCAGCAGCACCTGCAGCCTGCACTGAACCTGAGCAGGGAAGGGAGGTGGCGTGCAAGCCAGGTAAGTGTCGCCCGTGCGGCCCCTACGCTGTCATAAGCAATGCACGCTGAGCTCCATTGGCCTGACCCCTACCCTGACATCAGCAATGGATGAGGAGGGAGGTGCAGCGCAAGGGGACAGCAGCCTGGACAGCTGCTGGCAGCCCAGTAGGCCCAGTGGGTTGGACCATGTCGTGGGTTTCAGGCTTGAGGGTCTAAAGGCAGCACGTCACCTATAAGAGGGATGGGCTGCACCGGACAAACGCAGTAAATACCCTACTGAAGAGCGCGTATTAAAACTGCCTCACACTAAATTCAAATACTCACAGACACTCTGATGGTCTGACTGACTTCAACCTCCTTAGTTCAACAGGGTCCCTCACCTTCAACCAGCGAGGGTGGGAGGGTAGGTAGGTGTGGTAGCAGTAGGCAGCGTGAGTAGCCATGGCCCATGCTGCTGGCAGCCATGGCCCCAGCACTGCAGCACCTTTGTGTCATGCCTCAAGGGGATTACAGCCTGATGGGGGTTCAGCAGCAGAGCTGACCTACGCGTGGCTGCTGCTGCCGGCAATGGGGATGTTGGTTGAGGTGGTTGAAGTGGCCGTGGTGGTTGAAGTGTGGTGGTGGTGGTGCGCCTGCAGGCCTGAGTGCGGCTGCAGACAACGTGAGCAATTGGCGCCAGCAGCTGAGCGCCTGGCAGCAGCAGGTGAACAGCAGGTGGGGTGAGGGGGGCAGCTGGACCCTGCAGTGCCCAGCCCAGCCACCCGCTGGGTCAGCCAGCCTGTCACACTAATCACTCACCCTGCCTGGCCATGCCTTCAGTCACAACACCCTGTCTGAACATGATCATCATGACACCCAGCCTCTCATCCCTCCTCCCCTCCCCTCCCAGCCTCCCTTCCCTCCTCCCCCCCCCCTCCCAGCCTCCCTTCCCTCCTCCCCTCCCCAGCCTCTCATCCCTCCTCCCCTCCCCAGCCTCTCATCCCTCCTCCCCTCCCCAGCCTCCCTTCCCTCCTCCCCCCCCCTCCCAGCCTCCCTTCCCTCCTCCCCTCCCCAGCCTCTCATCCCTCCTCCCCTCCCCAGCCTCTCATCCCTCCTCCCCCCCCCTCCCAGCCTCCCTTCCCTCCTCCCCTCCCCAGCCTCTCATCCCTCCTCCCCTCCCCAGCCTCTCATCCCTCCTCCCCTCCCCTCCCAGCCTCCCTTCCCTCCTCCCCTCCCCAGCCTCTCATCCCTCCTCCCCTCCCCAGCCTCTCATCCCTCCTCCCCCCCCCTCCCAGCCTCCCTTCCCTCCTCCCCTCCCCAGCCTCTCATCCCTCCTCCCCTCCCCAGCCTCTCATCCCTCCTCCCCTCCCCAGCCTCTCATCCCTCCTCCCCCCCCCTCCCAGCCTCCCTTCCCTCCTCCCCTCCCCAGCCTCTCATCCCTCCTCCCCTCCCCAGCCTCTCATCCCTCCTCCCCCCCCCTCCCAGCCTCCCTTCCCTCCTCCCCTCCCCAGCCTCTCATCCCTCCTCCCCTCCCCAGCCTCTCATCCCTCCTCCCCCCCCCTCCCAGCCTCCCTTCCCTCCTCCCCTCCCCAGCCTCTCATCCCTCCTCCCCTCCCCAGCCTCTCATCCCTCCTCCCCCCCCCTCCCAGCCTCCCTTCCCTCCTCCCCTCCCCAGCCTCTCATCCCTCCTCCCCTCCCCAGCCTCTCATCCCTCCTCCCCCCCCCTCCCAGCCTCCCTTCCCTCCTCCCCTCCCCAGCCTCTCATCCCTCCTCCCCTCCCCAGCCTCTCATCCCTCCTCCCCTCCCCAGCCTCTCATCCCTCCTCCCCCCCCCTCCCAGCCTCCCTTCCCTCCCCCCCCCTCCCAGCCTCTCATCCCTCCTCCCCTCCCCAGCCTCTCATCCCTCCTCCCCTCCCCAGCCTCTCATCCCTCCTCCCCCCCCCTCCCAGCCTCCCTTCCCTCCTCCCCTCCCCAGCCTCTCATCCCTCCTCCCCTCCCCAGCCTCTCATCCCTCCTCCCCCCCCCTCCCAGCCTCCCTTCCCTCCTCCCCTCCCCAGCCTCTCATCCCTCCTCCCCTCCCCAGCCTCTCATCCCTCCTCCCCCCCCCTCCCAGCCTCCCTTCCCTCCTCCCCTCCCCAGCCTCTCATCCCTCCTCCCCTCCCCAGCCTCTCATCCCTCCTCCCCCCCCCCTCCCAGCCTCCCTTCCCTCCTCCCCTCCCCAGCCTCTCATCCCTCCTCCCCTCCCCAGCCTCTCATCCCTCCTCCCCTCCCAGCCTTCCTTCTCTCCTCCCCTCCCTCTCTTTCACCCCCACCATGATGCTCACTTCCTGACCTCCCCTCCTCGCAGGTTGAGGGTGCTTGAAGCTGGTGGTCCAGGCAGCACCAGCAGCGCCCCGCCTGTCAAGCCGCGGCTGCTCCTGCTGCAGTCCAGTCCCCCCGGGCGGCCAGCAGCCAGCTCAGACAGCATCAGTCAGCAGCAGCAGCAGCAACAGGGTGGGCAGCAGCGACGGAAAGGGATGGTGTCGGAAGGTGTGTGAGTGTGCAGGCTGGGTATGGGCTGGGTATGGGGCTGGGGTCTGCCCGGGCAGTTTGTAAGTTGACAGCTTTTGGTCCTGAGCTGTCAAACAGCTGAGATACCTGGGCTGGGGTGGAGGGGCAGCTGCATGCAGCGTGACAGGGAAGCTGCCATAGGCGGCTGGCAGGGCTGGGGAGGGCCTGCCAGCCTGCCTGAGCCTGGGTGCGCTGCAGCTGCAGCTGGGTGGGGGGCTGGTGGGAGCAGCTGGGGGGTGGCTGGGGGCTGGGGGGCTGGCCAGCGCTGCGGGCAGGCTGCACAGGTTGCAGAGTGGTGGTGGGGAGCAGCTGGGAAGCTGGCAACGACTGGCTTTGCAGTTGCCACTGCTCAGCGACTCAGCGCGATGGGGCTCAGCGATGACTGTCAGGAGGGCCGCTGCTGCTCCTGTTGATGATTGTGATGCCCTGCCGCTGCTGCTACTGTGGCTGCCGCTGCTGCTGCTGCCGCTGCTGCTGCTGCTGCTGATGATGATGTTGTGCTACTGCTGATGCCACCGCTGCCGCTTCTGGCCTGTCACTGCCTGTGGTCCTGTCGCTCCAGGAGGTGCCCGCGCCAACGCCCGCCCCACCTCCGCCTCCATCTCCCGCCCCTTCACGTCCAACACCAGACCCACACAGGCTGCTCAGGGCCCGGCACAGCCAGCTGCCCTCAGGGGCGGGGGCAAGTCAGGAGGCGGGCCGCAGGTGGCAGCAGCCGGGGCTGGGGTGGGCGTGAGAGGCAGCCTGGCTGAAGATGACAAGTACAGGCAGAGCATCCGGGCAGAGATGCTGGTCAGGGCCCCCAGTGTGAAGTGGGACGACATTGCAGGTCAGGGCTGGCCTGGCCTGGCCGTTTCTGGCCTGGGCTGGGGCTGGGGCTGGGGCTGGGGCTGGGGCTGGGGCTGCAGGGACTAGAGGACAAGGGATGAGGGGGGCGGGCCTCAGGGCCAAAGGCAGGCCTCCCTCCCCTCGACCTGACTAGCCTTGACTCGGCTTGCCTGCATCCTGTTCTCACAACTCCGCTGCCACCCAGCCGTCCGCCCTGCTGCCCACACGCCCTGCTGCCCTCATGCCTTCATGACCCGCTGATACCCTGCCCTCCTCACCCACCACCTCCCGTCCCGCTGCCAGATCTGGTTGCCGCCAAGCAAGCCCTGCGAGAGGCGGTGGTCCTTCCCTCACTGCGCCCGGACCTGTTCTCTGGGCCACTCAGGGCGCCAGTGAGGGGTATCCTGCTGTATGGACCGCCTGGGAACGGCAAGACCCTGCTGGGCAAGGTGAACACCCCTGAGCCTGACCCTGACCCTGACCCTGACCCTGACCCTGACCCTGACCCTGACCCTGACCCTGACCCTACCTGCCTTGCTGCCGCCCCAGCTACTCCCGCCCCGCTGCCCCTCCCCTGGGCTGCACAGCTGCACCTCACTGTCCCACAGGCCTTGGCCCATGAGGCCTCCGCCGCTTTCTTCTCCATCTCAGCGTCATCCCTGACCAGCAAGTGGGTGGGCGAGGGGGAGAAGCTCATGCGCGCCCTGTTCAGCGTGGCTGCAGAGCAGGTGGGTCAGGGCCCCTGGTCCTTAGGGGAGGGGAGGGGTGGCGCCTTAGTCCCTGAAGTGCGTGTGGACGATCAAAAGCCAGCAGGGCAGCACGTGCTGGGCTCCAGGCAGGCAGGTGTGCAGGCAAAGGCAAGATTGTGATGGCTTGCCTGCTTGACTTGCCTGCTCGTCTGCCAGAGTCCAGCGCGGATGACTGTGCGGTGTTCGCTTTCCCTTAGCATAGCATCAGGCAGGGGAATCAGCGGGCAAGTGATCATGCAAGACCTAGAGGTGACCACATCATCACACAACAGTGATACTCGGCTCTGCTCGCAGCGCAAAGCTAAAAGGGCACTGGCACTGCAGGTCAAGGCCTGACACCAGACACCTCTATGGCTTCCTAACCCACCAAGACCCACCTATCTATAGATTGGTCTAGCATAGATTGTCTTGACCTGGGATGGCCTGACCTGGGATGACCTGACCTGTCTCCTACTCTTGGGCCTGCCCTCCTGGCCATGCACTGCCAGGGTTGGCAGGATGGCCCCGCTGGCCTTGCTCCTCACCTGCCCTCCTGACCTACTCTCCCCCTGCGGACCCTCTGCCCTACTGCCTGCTTCCTGGCCCCAGGCGCCTTCCATCATCTTCATTGACGAGATCGACTCCATCATGAGTGCCCGTGGCGGGGCAAATGAAAATGACGCAGCTCGCCGCTTGAAAACTGAGTTCTTGGTGCAGTTTGATGGCGTGGCCTCCGCCAACAATGAGCGAGTGGTGAGCAGCAAAGAGGGGAAAGCAGGGCAGGCCATGGGAGACATGAGCTGGGCGCTACGGCTGTAGTTCCTGTGATCACGCCTGTCCTCCTCCCCTCCCCCTACTTCTACCCCCTGTTTCATAGCTCACTCCGTCGTGCGCTTGGTCGCAATGAGTGGAAGGTCACGGGTTCGATACCACCTGATGACATAAGAAAACTGCTATGTCGGATTGATTTGCAAGGTGATCGTAAGGCCCGAGGCGTCAACTTCCCTTAACACACGCTTGTTGGCGAGGGCAGAGTCTTTCTTTCTTTTCCCCTGTTCCATTGCCACATCAATAGCCATGTGACTCTGAATTGCTATGCCCAGATCGTCATTGGTGCCACCAACCGCCCCTATGATTTGGACGATGCAGTCCGCAGGCGTCTGGTCAAGCGGTGAGCTCCACCACCATTCCTCATGCTTGGGTGCCCAAACCTCAACCCCAACTCAGGCCACACCAGGCTCCTGCCACCCCCCTCACCTGAAACCATCAGCTGAACCCCATGCAATGCATAGCAAGCTAGGCAGCCACCTTCACCTATCCCTGGGCCGGGGCTGCACCCTGAACCTAACCACCCTAACCACCCTTAAATACGCTCACATAAGCCTAACCCTGACCCTGACCCTGACCCCTGCACCCTTAAAGCCTCTGGTAGAACATACAGCCACTACCACACTGGGTTGCACTGCCTCCCTTGCCGCACTTCCCTCCCTTGAACCACCTCTCCCTGGCTCTCTGCCTCTTGTTTACCCTGGCCCACTTCCCCTGCCCCCTGACCTTGGTCAATGCCCTGGCTGCCCAGGATACATATCCCTCTACCCAGCGCTGAGGGCAGGGCAGCCATCATGAAGCATCTGCTCAAGGGGCAGCAGGTAAGGGCGCTGCCACCCCACTCCACCCCACCCCACCCACCCCACCCCACCCCACCCCACCCCACCCCACCCCACCCCACCCCACCCCACCCCTCACCATAGACAGACAGACCTGACTTGAGCTGTGTGCAGGTATGCAGCCGGCTGAGTGCTCAAGACCTGCGGCAGGTGGTGAAGGCGACAGAGGGCTACTCAGCCTCAGACCTTACTGCCCTCTGTGAGTCAAACCCTGAGGCCTGCTGACAGACCAAAATGAGGCACAGCACAGAAGGGCAGGGGATCAGAGCCCAGTATGGAAAGGTTTGCGCTCATCAGAGCAGTAACAAGGGCAAGTGCAGGGGCAGTGGCAAGTGCAGGGGCAGGGGCAAGTGGAAGGGCAAGTGGAGGGGCAGGGGCAGGGGCAGGGGCAGGGGCAGAGGCAGGGGCAGGGGCAGGGGCAGGGGCAGGGGCAGGGGCAGAGGCAGAGGCAGGGGCAGGGGCAGGGGCAGGGGCAGGGGCAGGGGTAGGGGCAGGGGCAGGGGCAGGCGCAGGCAAGTATGCCGGCAATGGTGTATTGTGTTTCATGGTGACGAAGCATGATGACAATGAGGACGGTTCTAATCAGCATGACAATGGTAGCGGCTATGCTGTTGAAGCCCCGTCCTGGGTGAGGTGCAGGCAAGGAGGCCGCCATGATGCCCATACGCGAGCTATCTTCTGTTGAGCTGGCCAAGGTCCAGGCAGCTGCCCTGCGGGCCGTCACGCTGTCCGACTTTGCAAGTGAGCAGCTGGTTGGCAGCGGATGAGAGGGAGGGGCTGCCAGAGCGGTGGTTGCACACGCCCTGACCAGTCATGACCAGCAAGCAGCAGAGGGGAATTGGGAGGCCAGGCAGTGTGAGAGAGGTGTGCGGGAGAAGCAAAGGGAAAGAGCGAGTGAAGGGGCGGGGTGGCTAGGTCAAGATGCAACATGGCAAGCAGTGATGGGTGTGGGGTGCATCAGTGGAGCTGTGTGTACCTTGTGCTCTGAAAGGAGCTCCCCCTTGTGGGCAAAAAGGCTTCAACTGTTGCAACTGCCAGCCGCACTCCATCATGGCCTGTGGATCTGCTCTGGGCTGCTCCCTCTGCAGGTGCTCTGGCTGTCATCAAGCCGAGTACAAACAGGGACATGCTCAAGTCCTACACCGACTTCACAAATGAGTTTGGGTCCAGCGGCAGCTGAGGAGAAGCTGAGAGGTAGCTGAGCAGAAGCTGGGGCGAGGGGAGGGGGGGGAGGGGCCAGACTGGGGGAGAGAGAGAGGCCCCTGCTGGCGTCAAGGTGGCGGTCCAGCTGTGGTTGTCAGACAAGGCAGGCCCGACTCGGGCTGGCTCGTAATAATGGCACAGGTCACACCCAGCTGACCAACAGCTTGACCTTGGACTTGGTTCAATTAGTCGGCAGTGATCTGGAAAGGTGTGTCACAGATTCGGTAGTTCCCAACATTGGATTGCTAATCTGTATGCAACTGATGCCCACCTACCTGAATGATCACTTGACAACGCGCTTGCTAGTCTGTATGCAACTGATGCCCACCTACCTGAATGGTCACTTGACAATGCGCTTGCTACGCCGGCTGCAATGCGATATTGAGCGTCAAGTGCAAGGCTGCGATGGCCATCAGAGTCTTCTGGTGCTGGCCACACTGGTAAGCTACCTCAATGTGATGCACGATGGTGCACACAGCTAAAGTCCGATCAACATCAGTACGAGAGCTTGCCAAAAGTGCAGGGCGCTGCGCGACGGTGAAACAGTAGCCAGGGTTACACGTTGCAGCACTACATCGCTGATGTAGTGAGCGGTAGCCTATGGATCCCCTTCCCCCTCCTCTCTTCACCGCCACTTCCCAGTCATCATCATCGTCATTGTTAAGCCAAGCTCCATATATGCTTTCCACGTAGGGCTATCTGGAACAACTCCTGACAGCTCTACATGGTAATCCTACCAACCCCACCCACCCAGCGCACCCTCCTGCCAGCCCAGCCTCACTCTCTCCATTAGCCTCCCAACCCCGACGTGTTATCTATCCCCTTCCCAGCTGCCTCCCGTCCTAATCCCCGCCACCTCTCTCTTCTAGCCCCCTCCCTCTCCCCACACACACCATGTATACCCTTTACAATCCATTCCCATCCTCTCTTTTGCATAACATGCCATTGTACATCACGGATCATCGTTGCTCAGGAGTAAGATGGCAGAGCTCCATACTCCTACACATTTGGAATGAATTAATGCGATCTTTATGCCGAGACACAGAGTCAAATTAGACAAGCTATCTTGAAAATAGGGTACCATGTTGTTCTGTGAAAGAGCGTGCCCGTACAGTCCCACACCGACATCTTGACATCTTGGTTAACAATAGGTTCACTGGGCCCCACTTCATTGTGTTGGTGAGGTGCTCAACCGTGGCAGGAGTGCAACGCCACGGTCAAGCCGTGCACCCGCAGAGCAAGCCCTGCATTGGGTGCACCCTCAGAAAAATGAGTTAGATAGCATTGGTCCAATGGACCAAGAGTTAGCTATCAAACTAACTAGAACAGAAACTACACTTGATCTTAGCCAAAAGGCCGAGAAAGGTATGATTGGCATGGGGAAGGTGTCAGTACCGGGCTAAAGCAGTGAGGCTGGGAAGCAGTGTGGCCAATGGTGGGTTTGTCAAGCCTTGTCAGAAACCCACGGCTAGATAAGCCGCTCACCTGTGCTGCTCTGTTGCTATGATGCAATGGGCCCAAATTCTTGCAATGCTCCAATGCAATGGGATGATGTTCATGTTTTACACCGTGATCACCTCCAGAAACGCTCCATGACAGCCTCCTTGTCCCTCGCTAGGGCCTTCATTTGAGTCGGACCAGTAGTGGCCACTAGCAGCCACTAACGGGAATACTAGGGGCCACTAGTGGCCCAACTCAGATGGTGTTATTGGGTTGTGTAAAATATACCCCATGCACATGGACATGGTGCATGAGTGCCGACACCTACACTATTGCCTGACCCCCGAGGGCTATTGTGTGCAGTTGGCATGGAAAACATGCGCTGATCGTAAGCTGATGACAGTTCAACAAAGGGGGCACACACTACTGTGCCTCAGCAGGCTGCTGCTGTTGCTGCTGGGCCTTGAGAGGCTTTTCTCGCAGCCGCCTCTTGTAGCCCAGGCCAGGGTACTCTTTGCCCTTGGCTGGCAGAGCTCCCTGCAACGGGCGCCACCTGCTCTCCCCAATGCGCTGCATGTTCAACGCTGCATTGCAGTCCCTGTCCAGCCACCTGCCTGGCTGTGGTGTTGGCTAGGTCTTGGCAGCCTTGCCCTTGCTCAGTTCAGCTGCCTGCTCAGCCGGTGTGGTAGCAGGGGAAAGGTGACAGCACGCTCCATGACAGCATGCACATCAAGAGGTGCACACAACTCAACCATGGACCGCCGCTCATCCTTGCTGCCGAAAGCTACATCCTCATACTCTGGCCTCAGGTCTGCAGTGCTCTGGCTGTCAAAGATGGGATGGAGCACATTACCCACATCAGTTTGCTCGTAGGCAACTGTTGTGGGGCTCTTGCAATTCATCGACTCATGGTCACCACCGCACCTGCTGAACACCATAACATGAGTGCCCAGTCTGATTCTAGCCATACTGGTTCTCATTGAACGTCTATGCAGCTCTCTAGCTATACATGATGTGCAATACATTGGTAGCCGTACCGTTTCGAGGGCCGGCACAAGGGCTGGGGCATATGCCAAGGGTGAGCACGCCTCAGCCCAACCGAGGCATCGCCATCTGCACCAGGTTTTAAGTCCCGGTGTATGCTCCCCGTCAATACTTAGCGGCATGCCTTGCACTAAGCATGAGTTGAGGAACTGATGCTGCCAATGCATCAATCTTATGGTGGGCTGCTCAGGAGGCTTTCGAGATTCCTAGTGTCATCCTTTGATGCCTTGCCGGTTTATGCTGCCTTTGCTGCCTTGCCGGTTTATAAAATTGTGCGAGTGTGAAAGCGAAAGTCCAAATGAGGCCAGTTTCCTGGCATCTCCTTAACTGTTGAGACTTCCACAACAAAGGAGCGACAAGAATGGGTCTGCGCAGCATCGCCAGTATGTTGTGCATGCTGGCATTGGGGCTGAGCGCGACCGCATCGGAGTTTGAGGACAAGAACGTCATCAATTTGACAGCCAGCAACTACGAGAGCAAAGTAGGGAAAGGCAAAATGCGGGGTCCGTGATCTAAGACACCCAACAAGGTTCACTACGATCTTGTACGGGCTTGCTGCGCCGCAGGTTTCCGATGGGAAGGTCTACCTCATCAAGTAAGCACCCAAGGATTCAGCTGTCGGAAGCTGCGCAAGCAACTTGGACTAACCAGCTCTTCTTGTCCTCCTGTTGCAGGTACTATGCTCCGTGGTGTGGTGAGTAGCTATGGTAACCTGATAACATGCACCTTTTGCACGGCTCTTTGTAGCATAGTCACAGGGATGAAGCTGGTCTGCTAGCCCTGGTTGGCTTTACCTACAGGTCACTGCAAGCGCTTGGCTGACACCTGGAAGCAGCTGGGAGCAGCGTTCAAGACCGACAAGAGGATTCAGATTGGGCATGTGGACTGCACAGTTGCCCGTGATGTGTGCAAGGCAGCAGATGTGAGTCACGTGTTGGCTCCCACAGGCCTTGCACTGGCCCCGTCTAGCACAGGCATCCTTGCGTTCCCGACCAAAGCAATAAATGTGGTGTGATAGAGAAGATAAGGCAATTGTGGCCCAGGCATGGTTATATCACTGGCAGTCAGCTTGCTTGTGCTGGCTGTTGTCCACGCAGATCAAAGGATACCCCACCCTGAAGGTCATTTACAAGGGGGAGGAGTACCAGACATACAAGGGCCCACGCGAGCTGTCAGCGTTGAAGGCGTTTGTGCAGGAGGCAGCCACAGACCTGCTGTCAGATTCATGAGTTGCTCTTTGGCGGGTGTCACCTTCAGCCACATGAGCAGGAAGACAGGCACTTGCAAGAGCACCGGGGGGCTCCTTTGGGTGAGGGGGCGGTTTTGCTGCATGTAAAACACAGAGTTGTGAGACACTTGGCGACTCGATGAATTGTGAGTGTCGCCCCATTGCTGGTTCATGACCTTATACTGAGCTTCCTTCTCTAAGCTAGTGGCCCATTGGGGCGTCACGGCGTTATGTGAAGAGCCTGTAGCATAATGATGGCTGAGTGACGGGGCTGAATCAATTGGCTAAGCTTTTGCGTAGCAAAGGATACTGCGGCTACCGTGCCCACGTGGACTCATGGCTCCCTGCCCAACCTTGAGCTTGGGCGGCTGGCCATGCAACAGCTTGCTATTCGCCTGGCAGCTCTGCTGGTAGCTGACAAGCTGGACCGGTGGAAGCTGACCAAGGGCTAGGTGAAGGATGCCAGCGGCCTCAACAATTCCTGCCGTGACACCCAGCGGTGGCTGGCTCCAAATAAGCCCCACCTCCAGCACCTGGCAGCAGCAAGCTCAGCTGGCACCTCCCTAGTGGCCAACCTGAAGCACATCACCGTCACTCTGGCCACCTGTTTAGCGGTTTGGGGGGTGTACCTGGACCCCAAGTAGGCACGGCAGCTGTACGCAGCCCAGGACCCAGCACTGGAGCAGTTCTTCAAGCAGGTGAGGGTGGGTGGGTGGGAGGGAGGGTGAGGGACTGAGAGGTGATGGGTTGGGCATGAAGTGAGCATGAAGAGCAGTTAATTGTGCCATGCCTAACCTGGTGCCACCATGTCAGCCACCATGTGTGTGCCTTGTGTGCATGGCTGCAGTTGGAAGGACATGGAGGAGGTGTCCATGGTGCGCCATGGGCGTGCCAAGCAGCTGGTGGTGGCTACCCCTCCCATTGAACCACCAACCCCCTTAACGATAAGGGACAACGGCTTTTCCGGACTCATTTTTGCACCGATTCACACGCGGATTGAAGCGTCGGAGAGCGGCTGCGCTGAGGCACACGCTGAGCCGGTAGGGCATGTTGCCGGGTATCCGACCCTACCGTGCCTGCGGACTTGATGTACGTTGACCCAATAGCAGTGAGTCCCTCGTTAACGCGATGGATAGTGCGCGATGTGCGAGGAGCCCGACCTCATGTCCAACATGGAAATCAACATGCGCTGGCTCAGGGGCTCTGAAACTTGGAGGAGACGGCAGAAGCACAGAAGTGACAACTGCATCGATCCCTTCTTGATTAGGCTCCAAAAGGTAGGCAAACCCTCCTCCATGCTGCCCACTCTGCTGATGCCACTATGACGACCATCGAACGCAATCGAATGCCCCAGCCCTGAGTCACTGGCTAGGGAACCTATCTGTGGACCCCCTGCCAGTGTTCTTTGGCGCCGCTAGCATTGGCACCAGGGGTGGGTGGGGTGCTGACGCGATGGTGCGGGCCTGCTGCAAGGTGGTGTGCAGGCCCAGGGGCTCAGACCAGCTGCGGGGCAGGGTGGTGCTTGTGGATGAGCGCCGCACCACCCGGGTCAGCTCAGCAGTGAATGGCAGCAGCCATGTGAGGAGGAGCGGGACCATGAGCAGCCCACCAGGCGTGCAGGCCAGAAGCCCCCAGCAGGGCAGGTGGGACACCGCCTGCTGCGCCCAGCCTGGAGCCAGCAGCGTGACCAGCCTGTGCTGGGCCTGATGTGGTGCCCGGTAGTGCCCCCCCGCAAGGCCCCACAGGCCCCACTCAGCAGCCAGGAAGCCACACCGACAGCAGCCTCAGAGCCATGGCCCAGCACTTCCCCTCCAGCCAAACGCAGCAAGCGCACCAAGGCTGAGCAGGCAGCCCACCAAGGGCAAAGGCAAGGGCCAGGGCAAGGCTGCCAAATCCAAGCCAGCACCACAGCCAGGCAGGTGGTTGGACAGGGACTGCAATGTAGCGTTGAACATGCAGCGCATTGGGGAGAGCTGGTGGCGCCCGCTGGAGCTGTGCTACTGGCCGGGGCAGGGAGCTCTGCCAGCCAAGGGCAAAGATTACCCTGGCCTAGGCTACAAGCGGCTACGAGACAAGCCGCCCAAGGCCCAGCAGCAGGAGCAGCAGGCAGTTGCGGCTCAGTAGTGTGCCCCCCTTCTTGAGCTGTCATCAGCACATGTTTTTCATGCCAACCCTACACAATAGCCCTCGCGTTCAGGCAGTAGTGAAGGTGGTAGGCTCAAATGGAGCCCTAGTGAGGGACAAGGGGGTTGAACAGGACAACGTTCATGGAGCCATGCAGGCTTGCACAATCAAACCGCAACGACCGTACTGATTTGTTTGCCAATGCGGCCTCAGCTGCAGTCTCCGAAGCATGCATCGCCGCAGCGCATCGCGATAAATGTGAAGGGCGCCGCACGGGCATGTGCGACCCGGCTCGCCAGCAGCCTGGGTATACAGCCCACCGCCAACCAAGTAGCAACCGCTTCCGCGGCCGTCAAGGATCCTCCCAGTGCAGACTACGAGGGTCGGGGTAGAGGCGACAGGTGAACATCAATGCCACGGCCACGCTCACTACCCTAAGCCTCAGTCTGCATCTGCTCAAATGTGCCTGGACATCTTGTCAAGTGTAGCGCTCAATACCCTGGTGGCGGCGCCAGGGGCAGGGTGGGGTGGGGTGGGGTGGGGTGGGGCAAACATGTCTGAATCTCCCCAATGCGCTGCCACTGCCAGTGCCACCACTATCACTGCCTTTTGCATTGCCCCTGTCCTTGGTGGCGTCAGCTCTGCACTGCGTGAGCCAGGCTCCACTGGGCCGCGTCTGCCTGGGGCCAAGAGGGCCTGCGCTCTGCATTGTGCATATGTGGGCACCACCTTTCGAGGTGGGTGCGACCTGGACATGGGGTGGGAGCATCACTGTGCAGGTGCAGGAGGAGCAGCAGCAGCAGCAGCTGGTCATCGTCATCATCATCATCATCAGCAGCAGCAGCAGCAGCAGCACATGGCATGTGCCCACCACCATGGCCACCGTCACAATTGCGAGGCACCTTGATCTCTGTCACTTGATGACCGATGACTATTGGCTAATGCCTAGGCCAACTGTGCTGCCGAGCCCTGTTGGGTAAGGAGGTAGCCGTCACGTTAGGGCGGTGCAGGTGGGCAGAGTGACAGCTGGGGGTGCCTTGTGCCTCGTGTGCTGGGGTATGTCTGCAGGCTTGCAGGTCATCCGGGACGCACCTGTGGAGGACAGCATAGAGGCTGTCCTGGAGCTAGCCCTGCTGCAGGTAGCAAAGCAGGGCCCAGGCTGGGGAGGAATGGCAGGCCAAGGCAGTTGAGAGGCTGGATTAGGTGGGAAGGGACAGTGGCACTGGTGCAGGGGTGCAAGGTACTACTGCACCCAGCTCGCCACCGCACATCCCCTCATCCCTCGCCCTGCCTCATTAAGTCCTGCCCCATCCGTCTGTATGGCAGCACTTGTGGCTCTGCACAGGGCAAGACCTCCTCCTACCAGGGTCAGGGCATGGCCATACAGGTAGCCACATCAGCTACTCCATCCATCCCCACCTCACACAATGGGTCGGGTGGCAGGTGCAGTCAAGAGGTTCCGCTTCCACCAGTGTGACGCTGTCACCACAGGGCATGCACCTGTCTGTGTCGTTTGGCCTGCCGGCAGCACGCCCTGCTTGCTGTGGTGTCGGGGTGCAGGCCGGCCTCATTGCGCCCAGCAACTATGGCGACCTGTTCAAGCTGAAGTGGAGCCGCAGCAGCCGCACAGACAAGGGCGTCCACTCTCTGGCCACGGTGGGGCCCTGGCTGGCTCAGCCACAGCACTGGGCTGCAAGCTGGCAGCAGATACAGAACTTGCAGTGAGCCTGTCCGGGCTGCATGGGCTGCATGGGCTGACCTAGGCACCCACATAGGCACATGCACCTGTTCATTCGCCTGGTACCCGTCACTGGCCACTCTTGCAGCCTAATGTTGACATGCGTTGATGTTGTCATTGGCACATAGTGTAAGTTTTTTGCATAGCGCTGCATTGCAGAGGGTGTCCAGACACCTGCCTCTCGAAGCCTGCCCTGCTTCAACTCCTCTCCCTCCTCCCTCCCTTTCTTTCCCTGTGGCTTTTGTTGGCTCCACGGCTGCTTGGGTGTTGACTTGCATGGAGCATATGATGCCAGCCTGAGGGCTGAGGCTGCATGATGTTGGGGCCAGCACTATGTCAGCCCAGCTGGTGTGCCTGCAGGTCATCGGGGTCAAGCTGGTGGTTCAAGATGCGGATGTCGTGATGGAGGCGGACAAGGAGGGGCAGGGCTTAGCCACTCGCATCAATCAGCACCTGCCATCAAGCGTGAGGGTGCGTGCATGCAGCCCATGCCTGCATGCAAGCTTGCCTCACTCCCCTGGTTACAGATCGCATGGACATTACATCGTCATCGTCATCATCACTGCCACTAGTAGGAGCAGCAGCAGCAGCAGCAGCAGCCCCAGCAATCCACACTTGCCATTATTCCGCCTCTTCATGTCAAACCCAGCAATGCTTGCATCGGCTAACGCTAATGCACTGTGCCGCGCCACAGTCACAGTAGCTCACCCTGTGATGCTCCAGGCCACCCACAACCCCCACTACCCCCACTACCCCACTACCACCATCAGCATTGCATCTGGACGACCTCGTAGGCACAGCTCCACCCAGCAATTCAACCCTGCATCCAGCCCCATTACCATGTGTGTAAGGGGCAGGCTGTGTGTGGGTGCACGAGCCAACTACTTCAGCAGCCAGCAGCAGCAGCGGCAGCATCGGTTGAGTTACCAACAGGAGGATCAACAGTGTGCAAGAACAGCAGCACCAAGGGAGAGCAACAGCAACAGAAGCAGCAACAGCGGCAACAGTGCTTTCCAGTGCAGCCTGCGGCAGGCTGCCTACGTTGTCAATGCCTTGCCTAGCATCCCTCCCTGCCCTCCGCTGCCCCGCTCAGGTGCTGGCAGTACAGAAAGTCAACAAGGCCTTCAGCGCCCGCCGCTCCTGCATCACCCGCACCTACGAGTACTACCTGCCTGCATGGCTGCTAGGATTGCATGGGGATGGCGGTCATGAGGACTCCCTACGCATGGGGTAGGTGCAGGCATCGAGTGCTTGAGCTGCTCACAATCCTAGCGGGCAACATGTCACCTGTCCCTAGCTGCATGGATGCTCTCTGGTAGCAAACCCCTGCCAGCCAACCCCCTTGCCACCCACTCCCCTGCCAGCCAGCCCCCCTGCCAGCCAACCCGTAGTGAAGTAGGTGCTGTGCAGTCAGTCAGGTGGCTTCAATTGCGCATGAACCAGCTCTCACCTCCTGCTTTTTGCTAGCATCCAATTCGTTCCAATTCGTTCCAGTTCACTGCATCCAATCCGTTCCAGTTCTTTCCTAGGGCTAATGGTGCTCATAGTGTCTTGGTTCACCCCCTACACAACCCGCTCTTCCAGGTAGCGTCTGCTCAAATACATCGGCATGGCAATGCAATGGAATGCACTTGCATTGCAACATGCCTAGCCCGCTTGGGTGATTAACGGTGCACATGGCTGTTGGCCACAGCTTGGCTGGGTAAAGAGTCATGAACAGCATGCCCCTGACCTGCTCTAGCAACGTGCGGTTGAGACGCTCCCCCAGAGCGACTGGGCTTACCAGCCTGTGAGACGGACTCGTACCTCTTCACTATGGTGTAGGGCCGTAACCAAATCTCCATGGAAGTCTCTGTAGATGATTGCCTTATGGCCGTCATCAAGGGGAATGGCTGATGCCTGGCTGATGCTTGGCTGATGTGATCTGATCTCAGCCATGACCTCAGCGAATGAGCTTGCCTGTGAGGGGGAGGTGGTGCAGCGTATGGGGTGCTGTGTTGCTCTGGTCTTGTGGGTGCGGGGCTGTTGCGGAGCAGGCCTTGCCACACACAGCTGTCGCACCCAGCCCACCATGATGCCACCACCATGCCTACTCACTTACCTACCCAGTGCGCACTCCCGGCCAATGTGCCTGCTCCACTGTAAACCTACGTGTGTTACCTCAACGTCGTGAGGAGTGTAAAGCATGCTGTCACGCCCTTTGTCATGCTCCATGCATGCAGAGCTCCTGCTAGCATTTGCCCACCCTCATGGGTGTCAGTGAGATAGTGCAATAGTTTCTGTAACACACTGAATGAGTGGATGGTGGCTGCAGATTGGTGCGCCAGGTGCTGGCCAGCTTCTGCGGCACCCACCCCTTCCACAACTTCACAGTCCGCGTGAAAGACTACGAGCTCTCCAACGCACAGCTAGCCAGCAAGGCAAAGAGTGAGTTGCTGCTATGCAAACGTGTGAACGCCAGTCCGCCAGCTGATGCATGGATGCTACCCTACCCTACCTCACACATGCGATGCTGCCCAGTCAGATGCATGGAAGCTCTCAGGATCGCCTATAACCACAGGCAACGATCCTGCCCCTGTACTTGGCCAGCATCTGTTTGGTTTTGTTGTTTCCCATCCATATCCTCACTAACTCCCACCAAGCTGCATGGGGACCCACTTCACGGCCTTTGCACCTTCCTTGCAGCTCCCTGCCTGCAAGCCACTGCCCCACCCTCCCAGCCCTCTGCCCTGTGCTGACCCTACCGCTGGTGCCGTCAACCATCATGACTGCCCATCCGCCCCTCGCCAGGCAACCGAGAAGCCCGACAGGCTTCAAAGCCGCCTCCTCCTTCACAGCCACTGCCCCTCCCAGACCTCCCTATCGTAGCCACAGCAACCCCCTTCTCTAGCCACCTTCAGCATAACCCCTCCTCCCTCACACCCTCCTCCTCCTCCTCCTCCTCCTCTTCCCTCACCCCCCCGCCAGCTGCAGCCCCAGGCGAGCATGGGCAAGATCAGGGCCAGGCAGCTGGCAGTCCTTGGACCTGGCTCCTCAGCCTGCTGCAGGGGCTGTGGCCTTGGAGGGCAGCAGCAGCCAGCAGTAGCCAGGCGCTGCTACTGCCAGCAGCAGCAGCAGCAGCAGCAGTAGCAACAGCAGCGGCACTCAACTGGGTGCCGGCAGTGCTGGCAGGCAAGCTGGCTGCAGTGCTGGCGATGGTGGCAGCAGTGCTGTTGCTGCGCCTGGCTGCACCAAGGTCAGGTCCACGAGCGTCACCACAGAGCTCCAGCCGCCATCCCTCCCAAGGAGCTGCTGGTGCCCTGGTGACCTCCGCCCCTCGTTCTCTTGGCTGCACCACCACCCCTTCCTCCAGCCCCCTGACCACTGGCCCTGACCCCGACCCCCTCGCTGCCAGCATAACACCCCACGCCGCCTCAGGCCTTGCAGGTCAGAAGGCTGGAGCTATCACTCAGGGGCAGGCTCAAGGCAGCAGTCAGGGCCAGGCTCAAGGCAGCAGTCAGGGCCAGGATGGGGTCCAGGGAGGCTCCCAACCCTCTTTGAGAAGACCCCAACCCCCAGCCCCAGTGGCTGGGGCGTTCAGTGCAGGTGCAGAGGGGGAAGAAGAGGGGGAGGGGGAGGGGGAGGGGGAGGGGGAGGGGGAGGGGGAGGGGGAGGGGAGTGAGGATGGGGAGGGAGTGAGTGAGGGGGATGAGGCAAGTGAGGGTGCAGTGGAAGGTGGTGAGTTAAGGAGTCCCCATGGGCTTGGGTTTACCAGAAGGTGGCGTCATGTGTGCGAATGGTATGGTGGGCAGGGGGGTGAGGGCAGGCGGCTGGGTGCCCGGCTGTACCGCACCATCACCTCCTTCACAGCGGAGGAGCCCCGGTCCCTAACTCCTGGTGAGCGTGATTGCTGGAGGGGAAGGGGACGAGGCAGGGACAAGGGTGGCTGGGCCAGTTTCATGGTGAGGGCCAGGGTCATGGTCAGAGGGAGGGCAGGGGGAGGGGTGGAGGCGAGGAGTGGTGGAAAGGAGAATGGAAAGGTGACAAATGCTTGCTTCCATGCCTTTGCCCCATGCGTTGTGTCAGCCATGCATGAATTACACCTAGCCATGGCATCCTGCTGCTGTGCCTGTGTCTGCTTCAGGCGGCCTTCTGTGCGTCAAGCTGCAGGTCACAGGCGGCAGCTTCATGCTGAACCAGATCCGCCACATGGTGAGTCCTGCATGCGCCCGCCCAGTCAACCCAGGGAAGATGTTGTAGAGGGCAGAGACTGCACGGGTGGCAGCAGCATGCAGGGGGAGGCAGAGGGGATGGATGTGGCAGGTGCCAGAGCAAGCAGTCCATAGCTTCTATCCCTTCCTCCCTGGCCTCCAGGCTGCCAACAAGATGCCTGCCAAGTCTGTCTCAGGCCCATATGTGGCGGAAGCCATCTTCATGTATGGGGAGGCAGTGATCCAGTCCTTGGAGGGGATGGATGTGGCAGGATGGAGGGGATGTACAACAGGCAGGAGGCAGTCAGGGCAGTCAGGACAGTGAGGGCAGTGAGACAGTCAGCAGTCAGCAGGTGGGAGCCAGATATGGAACACAGCAGGCAGTCTATCAACGCTGAAGCAGAGAACAGCCAGCTAGCCAGCCCCTAGCCGATGGTCCATTGCTTCACCACCCCTGCAGCTGAAGGGAGGGGCACCGCCACAGCGCAGCTGGCAGCGGTGGTCTGGGGAGCGCTGCTGTACTGGACAGTGAGGGCAGGCAGCTGTGAGGATGGAGGCAGGCAGGACAGGCGGGTGCAGCGGGTTTCTGCCTTACCTGCTCCTGCTTCACACTGTGAGCCATGGCCATGAGGGCCGTCTTAACTAGGGCAGTGCTGTCAAGCTACAATGCTGTGGTGGACACCTGACCCTGGCCTGCAGGTGGGGGCAGTCGTGGCGGTGAGCAGAGGCTGCTGCAGCGCTGACCTGGTGCGGGCGGCTCTGGCATCTCCTGCAAAAGTCACGGTGAGGGTCACCCTAGCCCTGGGTGCTTGTGGGGAAGTCATGTGTGTCCCTGACCCTGACCCTGACCCTGGCCCTGACCCTGACCCTGACCCTGACCCTGACCCTGGCCCTGACCCTGACCCTGACCCTGACCCTGGCCCTGACCCTGACCCTGACCCTGACCCTGACCCTGACCCTGACCCTGACCCTGACCCTGACCCTGACCCTGACCCTGACCCTGACCCTGACCCTGACCCTAACCTTGACCCTGCCCCTGACCCTGACCCTAACCTTGACCCTGACCATACCTGCAGCCTTGATCCTCTCTTGAGGCTCTGAAAAACACTACCCTCATATGCCCTGCTGCCTGCCACCTGCAGTTTCCCAAGGCACCGCCTCACACGCTGCTGCTGGGCGCAAACACCTTCCTCCCCTTCAGGCCTGCAGGCACTGAGGCAGAAGCCCCAGTCTCACGCTTCACAGGTGTGACCCATGTTGCCATATGCCCTGGTGTGACCTGCCCATTGCCTGTGCCGCCTTGCGGCCAAGCAGGAGAGGTGCATGCACGTCGTAGTGGCCTGGCAGGCGTGCCAAGCTCACTGCAGGTTAGCCTAGTCTTCTGAGGCTGATGCAGGGAACTTGGCTCCGGGGGCTGCAGGGCTCACAGGGGGCTGCAGGGCTGTCCACCTGCTGACCAGCCTGTGCGCTCGCTTGCTTGCCTGCCCACCTGCTGACATGCCAACCTACTTTTCACCCGCCCGCCTGCTTGCCTGCCTGTAGGCAAAGCCCTGGAGCTGAGGGAGCAGGGCCGCAGCAACCAGACACAGTTTAGGAAAGAGGTGGGGACTTCAGAGCAGGGGCAGAGGCAGAGGCAGGGGCAGGGGCAGGGGCAGGGGCAGGGGCAGGGGCAGGGGCAGGGGCAGGGGCAGGGGCAGAGGCAGGGGCAGGGGCAGGGGCAGGGCGGGTAAGGCATTTAGCTGGCAGTGGGTGCAGAGGCTGTGGTGCCATAAGGACCAATGTTCTATCACATAGAACAGGACCCACACACCCTTTCACCCGCCGGCCCAGCATCCAGCGCCCACCTGCCTGGCTGCCTCTGTCCAGGTGCTCAACCCAGCGCTGGAGCAGCTGCTGCAGCACCCTGACTGGGCATTGTATGACCAACTGCATGACAAGGCTTACTGGGATGTCCAGGCAGCAGACAAGGTGGGCTGTGCAGCTTATAGCAGGGACCATGGCTCACAATGCACTACCTTCCAAGGATCTCTTTGTATGGGGACATGTGCTAGACTGCTCCCCTCCGCTTCGCTCATAGTAACTTACCCTACCTGTCTACCTACCATCTCCTCCTCCTCCTCTACCTACCTGTCTACATATCTACCCCGCCCCGCCCCGCCCTGCCCTTCCCCTCCCCGCCCCTCCCCTTCTAGGCTCAACTAGTGCTCCTGGCTGTCATCACACATTGCCATCATCACCTCCTCTGCTCACTTCCTCCGCTCACCATGGCTGCATGCGTCATCTGTGCATGCAGGTGGTGCAGTCCCATGCTGCATGGGTGGCCGCCAGGCAACAAGCTGTGCCAGCAGCCGCAGCTGGGGAGGTGCCTCCTGACCCCCCAGCCCCTGATGGAGGTGTGAAGGAAGGGTTTGGCTGCAGACCTGCACCATGATGGCCACACAGGCTGGGACCAAGGTGCTGCATGCCGGCCTGCTTCCAGCCTGTTCAGTTCTCTGTGCCAGCCTGTCAGGCCATAGCCTCTGTCCACAGTTTAGCCTGGTCTTCAGCCTGGCTGCACAAACCCCCTTGCCAACCCCAAACCGTGCAGGCTGTGGGTAGCCAACAGTGTCCATGCATTTGCCCACATGAGTCATAGGATGGCGTGAGTCAGGGAGGACCCCAAAATATGCTTCATGGGATATGATGTGAGGCATTGGGAGTGTCCAGGCAGTGCTGCAGGCCTGGCACAAGGTGAAGGATGGGCCTAGGCGCCCTGACCTATTGAATGGGAAAGGCGGTGCTAGTGGGTTGGCTCCACAGGATAAAGGTAGTGTTAGCAAGGTAAGAGCCACACCAGCCGGACCAGCTCAGCTGTAGTTGGCCACAAGCGTCTGGAGCAAGTGGCATGACAATCAAGGATGGGGGCTGATGTGATGCCCCGTAGTGGCCCTCAGCATACGCCCACAAGCCCCCCGCGGCCAGGCAGCCCCCCCAGCAGCCTCACTGCCTTGACCCATCATCCCTGAGGCAGCCCAAGCCACAGTGACAGCGTCATCAGCTGTAGGCTACAACGGAATAAGGTGGGCAGATGGAGGCTGGTTCCTCATCGTGTGCAATGACATTGCATCCATCCACTTAAACAGGGGAACCCAAGCAATACTGTTGGGCCTTTGAGTTGGCAAATGTGGCCACCTGCAATGATATAGCAATGATTTTGCTTGATAATGTTCATCATCATCGCCATTACACAGAGCCAAGACACCATGACGCGAATCCTTTAGCCTTGTTATTGATGGCGAACACCGCCTTGGCAGTCAGCTGTCAGGCTGCTTGGCCGTCCTCCCACTCTCAGGGGTTTGGGATTGTCTGTATGGCAATTTGAAGCTATATGCACAACCGAAGGTGTACGTGGGGTTAAAACGAAGGCATCATCCCGTCTATCACCAGGTTCAACAATGGATAGTCATGGCAGGCTGCTTCCTGATGGAGCTCGTGGCAGTGCACCCAAACATGAAAAGCATGGCATCATCCATTACCCCTCTGTGCATCTTGTGCATGTGCGGCTAATAATAGTAGCTCACTGAAACAAGCCTTCACCACCCGCAAACCGCCATTGGTTAATCTGAACCTGGTCATACTCGTGCGGACTTCTGCTGAATGCTGCTTCTCCAGAACGAGTGGTGCCATGTGATTCACGCCAATACACCCTTCACATTCCACCTCTCCTTACTACCATAGATTTGATCAGTGAGCAGCCAGGGAGTACCAGGAAAATACAGAAAAGAACCAGGGTCATCCCACAAATCACTCGCAGCCAGTTTTTGTCAAGCACACCAGCCAATATCACTTCCAAACTACAGCAGCCCAGGTGCCACATATGTCAAGCTGACGAGGGGCCAAGGTGCATATGAGCACCAGCCGCACCACATAGCTCGGCCTCTGCTCCCATACCACGCTGACAGTCACAATGGTGTAAACCATCATCAGCACCATCTGCTCCCATGACAAAGCCTACCGTCAGGGGTTTGACAGGCCTGCCTGGGTCCCCGCCGTCTGTTGCCAGGCAACACAAACAAAATGCCCCCTCCGCAGGTCGGGGGACAACTGAAGCATACGAAACTCAGGCAAACGCACAGTCCCCAAGCTGAGGGTTTTCAAGCTGAGTGCTGCCATGCACGCCTGCTGGTGCATAGCAGCAGCTGGTTCCAAGGATATAGTGCAGGTGGCTTAGCCTGCCTGCCTGCCTGCCATGGGTATGCCATGGGTATGCCATGGGTATGCCACAGGCAACAGAGGCCAAAAGGGACTGCCAATGCGACACTGCCCGTGCACGGTATAGGTGGCAGCAGGAGCAGGAGCAGCAAAGCCAACGCAGACCTCACTGCACATTTGACAAACGCATGATGGGCATGTAGGCCCTGCCTGTGACCTTTCAGTGGAGGACAGATACAGGGCAGGACAAACTCATGATGACAGGGAGCCTCCAAGTGAGGAAAAGATGTGCCAAGGTGCCCACATGCAGAGACTATAGCAGGTTCAGCTTTCACATGCTGGCTTGCATACATGCGTATGAGGACAGTGCCTAAGTGGCTGGCTGGGCCAGTGTGCAGCAAGAAGATGGGACAGTGTGATCCTAGGGTACTGATCCAAATCATGGACCCCTCTATCGCGCACTCTCCTAGCCCCACAAGTCGACACTGTCATTGCGCCACTCCCACAGCAACGTTAGTCACTGAGGCAGTGCTCTCCGCATGATTGCGGGTCTGGGCCACCTGTGCCTCTGCCACCACCCCAGGCACTGCTCTGGGGCTAGACGGGCTGTTTGGCCGCAGCGCGCTTTTGAGGGTGCCTGAGGGCACCTGGCGCAGCGAGGGCCGGGTTGGCGGTGGGTCTGGGCTGGCTTGATGTGACGGGGGGCGTGGGGAGCAGTTCTTCAGGCGGGACGCAGAAGGCTGTGGTGGCATTTCTGGCCCCTGCAGATGACAAGGTGAGGACAAGGTGGATGATGGCCTATACTACACACTGGCATGCTTGCTGTGCCAGTGTGGATGTTCAGCACTGATGCATCTGGGCATTCAGTCTGTGCACACGGTCCTCAGCACTTGCACTGTAAAGCCAGTGCATGCCACCCCATGCAGCTGCCTGACATCATGGACTCATTGCTAGGCCAATGGCTAGCTACCTAGCCTGGCAACCTGGAGTGCAGTGTCCCTTGTTATGTTGTGCCTCAATTGCTTGCTTGCATGTACACGCCTTGCATCTGACAGTGGGTCCTGTTGTGCTAGGGTTGCAGGCAATTGACTTACTGTGCTTGCATTTGCAACGGCAGACCTAGCCCCTGCAGCTGCGCCGGCAAAGGACTTGGTGCGTGGAGTGGGCCCTGGCTGCTCAGGGGAGCCTTGCTGGAGACTGCCTGGGGCTGCTGACTTGTGGTGGCCAGACTCTCGCCCCAGCGGGCTAGTAGACTTGTTTGCTGACACCCGGTTGCGGAGTGCAGGCTGCAAACGAACAAACAAACAAACAAAACGAACAGACTAGAGTGGGTGGTGTGACCATCAACACTACTAAAAAGATTTGAGGGTAGCAGATCAAAAGTGCCATTTCATTTGGCTGCCAGTGGCAATGTGCAAGGCATGGCTCCATGACAGCGGTCAAAGGGTCAGGACCCATGCATCACCTTGACTGGGTGGGTGCCAAGAACCATGGGCCGAGGCTGCGCTAGGGTGGGCATCACTGGCGCAAGGGTGCTCGGTGATGCTGTGCCAGGCGACTGTGTGGCAGCCGCAGCTGCAGCAGCCAGCTGCTGACGGTACTGTTCAAGGGGTTTCTGACGTGTTGGATAGACCTTGCACAGCATGGGTGGTGTCTCATCACCCTGCATGAGGGCCACACAGATATGCGCTCCCATAAGAACACGCCAGACAAACCTGCTAGGTCCTGGAGAAAGGGACAAAATGCAGCATGGCACTTTTCAGGTGGCATGACACCTTTCAAATGAGTGTGTGCGCTCATTGGATCATTGTCAGGCAGACCAAATACATCACATAGGGCGGGATGGCATGTGGCATGACGTGCTGCAGGCGAACGATGTGCAGCTGCAAGACGAGGGATCTGACATGGGCAAGGCTGTGGTGCAGTGGTGCAGCTGATGATGCAGAGGGGTGGCCTCATCGCAAGGTGTGGCATGTTGATGGGGTGCTCACCTGTGGGCAGAGGTTTGCTTGTAGGTTCTCCAGCTCATTCAGCAGAGATTCCAGGGAGGGACGCAGCTCAGACATGTCTGCCCAACACTTCTCTGCCAGGAACTTGTATCTGTGAGCAGCATGGTGGACATGGGCCTTATGCCCAACAGCCCTGCTAGTCCTGTGTCGAGTTTGCGAGGCCATGACGCCATGACCCTTCATGCATTGACGACATGGAACACCCCCAGCATCATGTGCTGGACATGCCGCTGGCAAGTTGCAAAACGTATCGCCTAGTAACACACTCGTGTTGAAAGGGGTTGCTGCTGAGCTCAAGAAGCTGGGCACGACAAACCAAGGAGGTCCAAAGGTACTTGGTCTAACAGGACCGGAGTGCAGTTGACAGGTTTAAAACCGTTAGCATCTGCGTTGCGTGCTGGTGGTGCTAAAGCAAATGGAAGAAGGGGCCTCGGTCACTAGAAGGCTTCATGAGAAAGAAGGGCCAGAGCAGCAGGGCAACAAGAGTGCCAGGTCAGCAAGGCTACCCTAAGGTCAGGTGAGCTTTGCTGCATATGGTGCCTTCCACTGACGCTAATCGACGCGTATGCTGACTGGCAGCGCATGTTGAAAGGCAAGGCAACGAAGCCTGTACCCAATTCCCCAGCCTTCTTGGCAGGGGGGACCTCAACTTAGCCCACAACCTCCAGCAAGTGGGGGAGGCTGAGCGACGCCCAGTGGTGCTGTGCTCATGGCCTGGCGGGTCACTGTTGCTTGCCAAGGGCAAGGAGTGCCCATATGTAGGCTATGGCTGGCCTCAAACACAAGCACCCAGTAGCAGGAACAGTAGCAGGAGCCCTGGCACTTGGTAGCAGGAGCTTTGTGCCCAGCAGTGTGCGCTATGCATTGTTCAAGCTGAACCAGCTTGCGTTGGGGCATGTTTGTCATACTAAGCAAGACTACTGCCCCCTTTGGGTGGGTCAAGGGTCAGCTCATGCATACAGGGCAGCATTGCTGCAGTCCATGTTATGGTGCAGCGCTGCATGTTAGTCGTGCCTTACTTGCTGGGGCAGTCTGACGGAAATGTAGGCCTGGCCTTCTTTGTGACGACTGCCAGAATGACCTCACTGTCGCTCAGCTGCTTGAACACTTTCTCCGCCGTGAAGAGCTCCCACATGAGCACGCCCACCTGCAGGCCATCTCATGGCATCAACGTTGCTTGTTTTTGTGCAACCACGTCATCAAATCAACTGCAAAGCTGTCACAAGCTCAAAGCCCAGCCGCAGCAATGACACTTCCATGCTTGTGCCCGGTGACGCAGTCAACCACTGGGTTTGCGTGTTGTCACTTCCAATGCCTATCATCCCTGGAAGCCATCCACAGTCAGCCACAAGGATTTACAGACCCAATTCAACAGTCAGGCAACACATGCCGGAGCATGGTGTGCTGTAGGCTGTGCAGGCTGTCAGCGCTCACCGCATACACGTCTGACGAAGGTGATAGGGTGCCCTTGGCCAGCAGTTCAGGGGGCATGTGGGTCACGGTGCCAAAGGTCTGCGTCTTGATGTGGTTCTTGTCCTTCAGGACTCGAGCCAAACCGAAGTCGGCAACCTTGGCGATCCAACCCCTCCGATCTGAATCGTCAGAAGCAAGCAACACATTGGCGGCCTGCACACATATAAGGAGCAATGCAGGCATCACATGGAGGTAGGGATTGGAGGATAGGAAAGGAAGGGGTCGAGGTAGGGCAGACGACTGTGGAGCATTTGTCTCTGCACCCTCTGCAGCCCAGTGCTGTAAAAACTACGATAACGTGACGGCTACATGAAGCCATGTGTAGAAGAGAACGTCTGTGGGTGGGCGACAGGCAAAACAAGTATACCCCGCAGCCATGCCACACACCATCCTGGCTGTCAGTAGGGAGGCTGCAGTGTTTAACACCCACCTTCAAATCGCCATGCAAGATCTTGTGCTCGTGTAGGAAGATAAGGGCACTGACCACCTCCTTCAATGTTTCCAAGCATGCCCAGCAATCCCAGTTCACAGTGGAAGAGTCGACGGGCTCATGCAGCCTGCGTAGCAGTGCACTCCATGAGTCTACCATGTCCATGTGCATTGGGTATACTCCACACAGCCCAATAACACCATCTGAGTTGGGCCACTAATGGCCCCTAGTATTCCCGCTAGTGGCTGCTAGTGGCCACTACTGGTCTGGCTCAATTGGAGGCCCTAGTGTGGGACAAGGGGGCTGAGAGGACATAGCATAGGGGTCGAGCTGCATCTCCCACTGCTTACTTGAACATGGCCAAGGCTCTGCTTAGAGAGCCTTTGTCGCAGAACTCCATGATGATGTGCCACTCAAAGGAGGGTACGCCGGACTCTGGGTCACCACCACCTGAACTTGCCAACAGCTGCCTCTCAACACTGAGCAGCTCAGGGTCGAGGTGCTCACCACTGTGGCTGGTCACCTGCATGCAGTGCATTAGCCAGAAGCAATGCAGGAGGAAGCTGTAGTAACATAACTACTCGTAACTGATAGATGGATGTAGTACCAGGCAAGGTTGGAGAGACAGGCTGGGGGCTGGGAGGTGTCAACAGTTTTGCTTCGTTGGAGCAGGCAGATAGCCCCATACCAGGATACTGAAGTCTTGTCAGGGAGAGTGGTGGCTTGCTGAGCTCCTAGCATGTGATAAAGAAGAGGCCAGGCGACAAACTTGCCTTGTAGGTGCGAACAATGTTGGGGTGGTTGATAGCTGACATCAAAATCGCCTCCATTTGTGCCTGCACAGTAAATAGGGCTATTTGCTGACCAACCATTCCTGGAACACAAGCTAAGAGCTGAGAAGGTTAGTAGCATGATCTCACCATGCGCTCCTTGCGAGCCTCCCACTCTTGCTCCTCCGGCTGGTCTGCATTAGTGTTCCCAGCAATGATCTGCAAGAAAGCAAGCAAGGAAACAAGCAAACAGGCCTTGCCAACTAGGCTGGCAAGCAAAACTAAATACGTGAACAGCAGTGGCTTCTGATGATTAGCGGCATCACCATGCATCAGTCACCTTTATTGCCACCCGTTCTTCGTCCCAATCACCCAGGTAAACATTGCCAAAGCCACCCCTGCCAATGAGCCTAATGAGCTTGAAGGGCGCCTCAGCATCCTCAGGTGTTATCATCACTGAGCCGGACTCTGAACGTACGCTGTAATGGGACATCTGCAATAACAGTTTCATTCCATTATGCTTGGTTGCAAAAAGCACACATGCTCATGAGTCTGTGATCTGCAGCCAGATGTGTGCCATTCAGAGCCTACCACAGAGAGTTGACGTGAAACTAGAGGGTTCAGCATGCCATGCTCATCCATTATGGATTTGAGGTCTGCTCCAACGAAGCTTTTCTCCCGCTTGGCTGAGATGCTGGTCCGGCTGTGTGTAGGGGGAATGCATCATGGGTCGAGCTGGGTCATTAGACTTTAGCCGGGGAGGTTGGCTTGCATGAAAGCTTGCTGACCTGGGCCTTCCCGACACGGAAACTGCTCGGCTGACGCTGTCGACGCCGTCGTCATCGCCATTACGCTTGCTGCTGGGGGTGTCTAATACGTCCCCAGCAAACTTAACCCCTTTCCGATCGGGTCCGCGTGCACTGCCTGTGAGGGCGGCCTCAACAGATGCTGGGATGTGGTGTTGAGTGTCGAACTCTGTCTTTTCTGGTTCCTGCTTGACGTCTTTGTACTCCAGTTCGTCATTAACGGGGGTGGAGCTGGCACATCCCATCCTGGATGATAACTAGGCTGCGAGGTGGTGGGTTTACAAATTTCTAGCGGGAATGCATGTTGTGAGAAGCTGCAAGCGGGTAAGGCTGCACCGTGGGGCTGCCTTTCGTGAATTTACAGCTACACTTGTTTTGCTGTCGCGTCTGCTGCACCTAGGTGAGTCTCTGTTGAGCTCGCAAGCCTTAGGTACAATTGTGATTGCGACAGTGATCTTTTGTTTGCAAGCGCTACTCTTGCGAAACATGGAGCATGCTGAACCGCTGCGTGCTAAGTTGAGCTCCTATTGTACGTCCCACACCGCGTCATAGGGTAGACAGATTAAATGCTGTAGTGGTTCTTGAGGTTTTAGATGAGGCGGCTGTCCAGTGCTGTGTGTTGTCAATGCTGGATGTTGTTTATGTTGAACCCTTGGCCCCTGAACCCTTGAACCCTTGGCCCCTGCCAAGCAGCCTAGCAGGTGAGCTTCACCCTCCCAAAACACAAATGTTGAAGAAGTGTCCATTGTTTGCCGGCGCATAACCCCCCTACGTCCAACGTTGTCTTTTATCGGGGTTTTATGTCTGGCCGATACCAAACTCCCTGCCCCCACCCCCTAATGACGATGTGGCGATAGACGCTGGCATGAAAAACATGTTCTCATGTAAGCAACAGCCTGAGCATTGCCTGGTGCACCCATCACTGTGTTACAGGCTGCTGGGCTCAGGCCTTGGGTGGGCGGTCTTGCAGCTTGTTGGAGCCCACTGCTGGGTACTCCTTGCCTAGGGCAGGAACCGCTGCTCGGTGTGGCCACCAGCTCAGCTCCAGTGGGCGCCATGGGGCCTCCCCCGCCCGCTGGAGGTTGAGGGCTGTGTTGCAGTCCCTGTCCACCCATTTGCCATTGCAGCCAGGGGCAGCCAGGGGCACCACATGAGACCTGGCGAAGCGCTGGCTCCAGGCTCGCACGCTTGCCTCCATTGCTTGCCATTGATTGTGAAGCCAGGCCAGATTGATGCTTTGCCTTAAGGAGCTAAATAGCAGTGGCGGGTGTGAATGACAAGCAGTTGACGGCGCGTAAAGGCCGATGATGTGTAGTGTGAATATGCAAGTTGAGAAGAGTACACACATTCAACGGATATTGCACCCACCTCAAGCCACGGGCCCTGGCCCGCTTTCTCCATGGGTCTAGCCCCTGGCCTCCCGCTCCCTCCCGCCGCCCCCCGCCCAAGTCCAGCCCTCCACCCCACTCCACTGCCTCCCACCCTAACACTGCCCACTGACACAGCAGGGCAGCGAACAGGCCATGTTGAGCTGCCCAGTTGGGGTCAGAGCCAGCCAGCCAGCCAGCCAGCCCACTAACCCCTCACCACCCGACGGGATGTGGACCAGCAACTACCAAGAATGAAGGATCAAGTACCATCTGGCCCTGCCTGCTACCCTCCCGACAACTGCTGCACCGCACAGCTCCTAGCGCAGCTTTAACGTGGATTACGACTTCATGTTTCTCAATGGTTTTACATGGCGGAGTTCGGATAGTTGTGCATATCGCATTAGCCACGACATTACGGTATCTTTGAACATCGAAAACGTGGGCTTAATCAAGCACAAGCCGCGATGATGATGTCCTTGCGCTTTGGTACTGCACCTAGGTCTCTGTCTCGCGCAGCCGCCTCCTCGGCGATACAGCCGCGTGTGCCCCGCTCCAGGCTGCACGCAGCAAGCCCTGCGTCATACGTGGGCACAGACCTCCCGAACCCTCTGATTGGGTGAGCTTGACGTGCAGCGCGCGTGCTCAACGGTGCCTTATGGTGCCCAACAGTGTCACCCAGCCTCGTGCCGTACCGAGCAGTCATGGACTGTGTGGTCCACAGTAGAGCCGTGTCTGTGCGCAGGGCCCAGGGCGTCGCCCTGCTACGAATCACAGGCACCCGCATGCTTTTGCAAGAGGTTGTAGAGGGCAAGGTGGTGCTCGGTCTATTGCGGCACTTAGGATGACCTGTAAGTGGCAATGGTGTGAGTGGCAACAACATCAACTACCACACGCACAGCTGCTGTGTGGCATTTGGCTGCTTCTGCCTGTCATCTCAGTATGCGACAATATGTGATGGCCTGGTGCACACAAGAGGCATGGCCCTGCGTTTGGGTGTTCATCAGCATTACTTACGCCAGAGCATGCCATATCCTGCAGTGCTGCTGGGTAATGCTGTCACCCTTGTGCTTGCCCTGTGTGCTTGGCATGTCTGCTGTGTGCTTAGTTGTGTTGGGAGCAGGCGCAAAACCTGCTCTCTCTGAAGCCCACCTTTGACAAGGCGGGCTACAAGCTGGTGGTGGTGTCCATAGGTGAGCTGTTGCACTGGGCCTCACAGTGCAGCAGGCTGTACGTCCGCAAGGACAGCTGCAGCTAAGACGTGGCATAACACGACATAAACACAATGGCCAGCGCTTGCAGCCGCAGTGGCGTCAGGGGCCAACTGTAGCAGCTGCAGCACCCTCACCAGTGCAGGTCAGTCACGCCACAGTGTGCATCAGTCCACATTACATTTGCCACAAGCTGGCACGCTGTGGGATGACTCTCTTATGAGTTTAAGTAAAGGTGTTTGAGCCAGTTTCTGTGGCAAACCGGGTGTTGACCTGGTATCCTTTGTGTGTGCATGGCTGGGACAGGGACGCCGCAAGGAGGGCGTCAGTTCTGCACGGACCTGCCCTTCCCTCCTGAGCTGCTGTACCTGGACCCGGAGCGGGCCCTGTACCGCACCCTGGCATTGAAATCAGGGTTCTGGTCCATGTTCTCGTCGGAGGCAGCAGAGGTTCGTAGCACACCCTGCACATCCCATCGCCCCCTGTTACAGGCAGTGTCCCTGCGATTTCCTTGCAACCCTACCCAGCCAGTGTGCCCATGGCCAAATCCACTCACTGATCACTGCATTGTGCACTGCACTGCATTGCCAGCCCTGGGCCTGCCCTTGCAGCTTGGGCAAGCAAATGGCGGATATGGCTGTTGGTCATCATACAACATCAGCACACAGGCTTGTCAGGTGTGGCTGGCTATGAGCCAGACCTGGGCACAGGCCACCTGCCACCTTGCCTGCCTGCTTAGGTGTCGCATACGCTTGCCTGCCTGCCTGTATGCCTCAGCATCTGACTCCTGCATCTTCCTACCAGCACTACCCAGTGTGTGTTGTGTTCAATCCCTCCTGCGCAACTCCTGCCGCACGCCTTTGGCCCATACCCACCTCAGCCCCACCCCCAGACCTCACCCTCACCCTGACTATTCCCCTTGTCCTCCTCCGCTAGGCCTGGCGATCCAAGGACCTCGCAGCCTTCCAGGGCGTGCTGAAGCAGTACAAGTTCATATCCCCTCCCTCCCTGGATGCCACCACCCAGCAGGGTGGCCTCTATGTGTTTGACGGGCCACGCGTGCTTTACGCCCACCAGGTCAGTCGTACACCAGCAGCACCACCTGGCCCTGTGGCATCTGCACCACTGCCAACAGCACCAGCAGCACCAGCAGCACCAGCAGCACCAGCAGGGCCCCGAGCAGCACCCCAAACAGGACCAGCAAGAGGGGTAGCACCACACATATTGGAAACAAAAGGAAGTGGATGGAAGCAGCATGCAGTTTTGCATGGACATGTGCAGTGTGTGGCAATGACTGAGGCGCTCAGGGGCAACAAGGCCGGCTTGCTCGCATACAAGTATGGGCCTTTCTGCTCTATTCTGCTGTCCTGCCTCACCTGTGCCTCACTGCTCCTCCGTCTTTTGGCAGGACCCTGCTGTCGGTGCCCACGCTCCCAACGCTGAAGTGCTCGCGGCCTGCTGCTCTTCCTAGCCGGCCGGCTTCCCCAGCAGCGTAAGAGCCCACTAGCCCAGGCCCCCAGGCTGGCCAGGGCAATGCCGCACGAAGTCAGCCAGCAGCAGTGGGGTGAGGGCCAGGCTGTATGTGTGAGAGCGTTCGCGATGCGTGGTGGCATTGCATTGAACACGAAGCCAGCACCCAGCTACCCAAGATGCAGTGCATCAGCCGTTTTGCCCAGCAGCCCCAGCACCCCCCATCCCTTCACCCCTGGCTTTTCGCTGAGTGGGTACACAGCTGCATTGCTGCACCACTACACACTCTGCCTTCCCTCCTAGCCCGCTCCTGGCGGTGTCCAAGTCATCAGGAGGCACCAGGTCCAGAGCCTACGAGTCCCCTTCCCCTCACCTCGGCGGGGGTTAGGCAATTGCAAGTGAATGGCATGTAGTTGGTGGGCCAGCAACGGAATGGCAAGCTTGCCTGCAAATTACGTGAGTGGCACAGCTGTTGCACAGCCCAGCACTTGCCAGTCTTACAGACTCAGGCGGCAATGGGATGTGGGAGTGGGGCGTACAGCACCCTTGCCGACCGACTTCTTGACAGTAAGGTCCCGAGGGCGAGGCCATGGGCGCTGTGCCCATGTAGGGTGGGGCCCACTAGGAGCACCGGCTGGGAAGCTGCCAGCACAGCCTACCCCATCCCATTGCGGCCTACTGGGAGAAGACAGTGTCTGGCTTTGAAGCGGCATCACTGTCAAGAGATTGGTCCGAGGTCAGGTGTGTGGGTACGGAACCTTCCCCTGCAGCAATCAGTGCTGCTGCGGGTCTGCTGGTTAAGCCAAAGGCAATGCAGGAGATGCACATGGTGGTCGCCTTCCACAACGGTTAAGGGAGAGCAGTGCTCTGGGATGGAGTATGATAGGTGTTTGGCTCCAGGAAAGTAGCCAGTCCGTAGAAGTTGAGGTGCGATGGCACAGCTGGTGTTTGGGCACAGCAGGACATGCAGCGGTGCCAGCATGACCATGATGCCAGGTATGCCAAAGAGCGGGTGAAGGGGGTTGCATGGCTACCCATGGATTGATGTCCATGCTGCCATGTCAGCCCTCTATAACCGTGGCACCTGTGTTGATGAGGTGTGATGATGGTCAGTCACGCACCTTCATGCTGTTGCCCTGTTATCCGTGCTGAGTAGCTCCTGCACAGACACTTGCTCCGGATGTTGAAGAATTTTCAAGGATGGAACGTTGAAAAGTACGTGGCCGTGACAACTTGGACAAAGACGTGAAAACCCTAGTCATGTCTAGTATTCTCCTTGCTCTGCATAGCCAGCCAAAAACGGACTCAAGTGCCAATTGCACACAACGCAATGCTCGCATGGTGGCAAATGCGCAGCAGCAGGTCAGGAGGTACCAGCTCGTGCATTAGCTTGAGTCGTGCCGGACCATGTACCAGCAAGTATGCCAAAAGTGTTATGGGACACGGTGCCGAAATTGATTCCTTCATTCTTGGTAGTTGCTGGTCCATTTTTCGCGTCCCGTCGGGTGGTAAGGGGTTAGTGAACTGGCTGGCTGGCTGGCCCTGACCCCAACTGGGCAGCTCAACATGGCCTGTTCGCTGCCCTGCTGTGTCAGTGGGCAGTGTTAGGGTGGAAGGCAGTGGAGTGGGGTGGAGGGGCTGGACTTGGGCGGGGGGCAGCGGGAGGCTAGGGGCTGGACCCATGGAGAAAGCGGGCCAGGGCCTGTGGCTTGCGGTGGGTGCAATATTCGTTGAATGTTTGTACTCTTCTCAACTTGCATGTTCACACTACATCATCGGCCTTTACGCGCCGTCAACTGCTTGTTATTCACACCCGCCACTGCTATTTAGCTCCTCAAGGCAAAGCATCAATCTGGCCTGGCTTCACAATCAATGGCAAGCAATGGAGGCAAGCGTGCGAGCCTGGAGCCAGCGCTTCGCCAGGTCTCATGTGGTGCCCCTGGCTGCCCCTTGCTGCAATGGCATATGGGTGGACAGGGACTGCAACACAGCCCTCAACCTCCAGCGGGCGGGGAGGCCCCATGGCGCCGCCTGGAGCTGAGCTGGTGGCCACACCGAGCAGCGGCTCCTGCCCTAGGCAAGGAGTACCCAGCAGTGAGCTCCAAGAAGCTGCAAGACCGCCCACCCAAGGCCTGAGCCCAGCAGCCTGTAACACAGTGATGGGTGCACCAGGCAATGCTCAGGCTGTTGCTTACATGAGAACATGTGTTTCATGCCAGCGTCTGTCGCCACATCTTCAGTAGGGGGTGGGGGCAGGGAGTTTGGTATTGGCCAGACATAAAACCCGGGTAACAACACAATTGGTGACGAAGAAATCCCGTGCTCACAGTTTAACACAAAGTTAAACACTGCTCAAACCACTCCCATGCTGAAGCACTCGATGATGCTATTTGTTGACGTATTGATCTGGTGAAATCACCAACAAGGCGTATCACTACACTATGTGTCTGGGTAAAAAGGTGGCTTCAACCGTCAGCCATCAGGCTGCTTGGCCCACTGTTAGGCTGCCTGGTATAAAGTTCATGGGCAATATGCATATGCAAATGGCAGGAGGCCAGGTCGGTAACATTTCAGCAACAATTCAGATGCTGGAAAACATGAATGCATGATTGCACAAAATGCATGAGTTGTGTGGGGACGTGTATCGAACGTGCGAAGAGACAGGCGCGGTACGATGCAATCAGCTGTGGCACAGCGGGTTGGTGGTGGAGTATTTGGCTGCGGCGCAGCCCCGTGTCGTCCCGTTGCTGCTTCGCGCGGTGCTCTACAAGTAGTCAATGGCTGGGGGAGACTTCCCAAGATTGGTGAGCATGCCACGACGTCTAGCACAACACAAGTGCGATAAGCTGGGTTGTGCGATAAGCTTATGTGGCCAGGACCGCAGGTGGTGGCCGCAAGTGGGAGCACTTGGAGGTAAATCAGAACGGGAAGGTGGAGCGCTTGAAGCTGCATGTCAAAAAGGGCGACTTTGTGCAGGTCAGCTCGAGTGCGGCACCAGGTTTTCGTAGCAACCTTACTATAGCAGCTATCAGCAGCAAGGGCGTCACTGCATTGCACGCAGGTTATTGCTGGCAAGGACAAGGGCAAGACGGGCACTATCACCAAGGTGGTGCCCAAGCTTGGCATGGTGTTTGTCGAGGGCGTGAACATCAAGACTAAGAACATGGCTCCCCGCGCGGAGAACGAGAAGGGCCAGCAGAAGCAGCTGGAGTTTCCGATTGACCACTCGAATGTGCAGCACTACAGCAAGGAGAAGCAGGTCCGCAGCCGCGTTGGCTACAAATTCAATGCAGAGGGCAAGAAAGTTCGGTACCTCATCAAGACCGGGGAGGAGGTCTAAACCCCAGCTGTTGTGTGCAGCATATTACCAGTTGCATAACAGGCTGTGCACAGCTTTTGCTGAACTGCATCATCTGGCTGCATCATTGCCTGACGTTTTGCCGGCAATCAGTCTGGTCAGGCATGCTTGCAGCATCCCTCCCAGATCAGACACTGTCTCGGGGCATGGGTGGTCAGTAGTAGACTCGGCTAGATGTAGTGGAGGAGGAATGATCTGCCAATGACGCCTTCTCATGTCACATCACAGAATAGCATGGCAGCAGCCTACTGCAAGACTCATCTTGTCGCTGCCCTGGCTTACTTGACTGGTCCAGGGATAACTGAGTCTGTCACCAGGATGACTGGTCAGTCACACGAGGCTAGCAATGACGAAGCAGCGGCTTACAAGTCAGCTTGTTTCCAATCGCTAGCTTCTTCCCAATCGCCAGCTTCTGCGGGACATGGCAATGCTGGTGACTGCTAGGGGTTTTCTGTATCTATGGTGAGCACACCTATGGGAACAACACCCCTCAGCCACATGCTGCACGTAATGGTGACGGCAGGCAGGCTTCTTAGGGCACTCCCCACCGGCACCCCCCACACCCCACCAACGCCAGCCAGCGTTGTTGCAGCAGAGCCAAACGCAAGGGAGGTGGCAGAGTTTCCCTCTGACCTTTCCCTTCGTTGCCACAGCGCAACGCTGCTTGACAGGCCTCGGACCCAAGCTCAGCAGCGCTAGGAGCTGCAGTCAGCGAGTTGCCATTATCAACTTGGGCTGGGTAACATCGACCGCGAGGTGTAACCTGTCTGCAAAGCTCTGACTGACTGCATTTCTGAAATGTAAAGAGACAGGAGGTCAGGGCGGGAACATATCAGGAACAATTCAAACGCTTGCAAAAACAACTGGTGGTGATGGTCAGCCCCCTTATCCCTCACTAGGTCTTCATTTATGCCGGGGCAGAAGTGGACACTAGCGAGAATGCTAGGGCCACTAGGGACTCGACTCAAATGGTGTTAATTGGCTGTGTGAAGTATACCCAATGCAAATGGTACATGAGTGCCTACCACCTACACTATTGCCTGACCGCGCTGATTGTGAGCAAAGGGGGGTGCCTTACCGTGCCACAACAGCCTGCTGCTGTTGGGCCTTGGGAGGCTTGTCTCGCAGCCGCTTGTAGCCCAGGCCAGGGTACTCCTTGCTCAGCTCAGCTGCCTGCTCAGCCTCAGTGCACTTGCTGCGCGTGGCTGGAGGGGGAGTGCTGGGCCCTAGCTCTGGGCTGCTGCATGGGGCCTGTGGGGGCTTGCGGGGGGCACCAAATCAGGCCCCGCACTGGCTGGCCACGCTGCTGGCTCCAGGCTGGGCGCAGCAGGCGGTGCTCCACCTGCCCTGTTGGGGGCTTCTGGCCTGCACGCCTGGTGGGCTGCTCATGGTCCAGCTCCTCCTCACATGGCTGCTGGCCATTCACTGCTGAGCTGACCCGGGTGGTGCGGTGCTCATCCACAAGCACCACCCTGCCCTGCAGCTGGTCTGAGCCCCTGGGCCTGCACACCACCTTGCAGCAGGCCCACAGCACCGCGTCAGCACCCCACCCACCCCTGGTGCCAATGCTAGCAGCGCCAAAGAACACCACCAGGTGCTTGGCACGCCCATGGCGCTCCATGGACACCTCCTCCATGTCCTTCCAACTGCAGCCATGCACACAAGGCACACACGGTGGCTGACGTGGTGGCACCAGGTTAGGCATGGCACAGTCGACTCCTCTTTTACCTCATGCCCAACCCACCACCTCTCAATACATAACCCTCCCTCCTACCCACCCACCCTCACCTGCTTGAAGAACTGCTCCAGCGCCCGGTCCTGGGCTTTTCCCACAGCCTCAGCCGCTGCCGTGCCCACTTGGGGTCCAGGTACACCTCCCACACCGCATCCCAGGTGGCCAGGGCGACGGTGATGTGCTTCAGGTTGGCCACCAGGAAGGTGCCAGCTGAGCTGGCTGCTGCCAGGTACTGGTGGGGCTTAGTTGGAGCCAGCCACCGCTGGGTGTCACGGCAGGAATTGTTGAGGCCGCTGGCATGCTTTACCTGGCCCCTTGGTCAGCTTCCAGCTGGCCTGACTCCTAATCCCACACCCCAGAGGCTGCGCTGACTGCTTGGGTGACGCCGGGGTCGATGTCCACCCCAATCTGCGTTGCTGGATTAAACACAAACTCATGCTGCTCAGCTATGCCCTTGCCTATGTGGGGAAGTCCCACTGCATGGGCCGCTGCTGCTGCTGCACTGGCGGGGCTGTTGCTGCTGGCAGCTGGGGGTGGGGTTGGAGGAGGGGGGAGGGGACGTGTAGTGGACGCACACACTGACACTGTCTGCCTCCACAGTCCTCTTAAACTGAACCCCTTTGTCGGCAAGCTTGCGCGTGTTGAACCACCTAGCCCAATGGTGGCTCAGTCCTGGCTCTGAGGTGAAGCCCCAGCTGCACACCCCATGCAGCACCCTACTGTCCAGCTTGGTAAAGTACACCCCCACCCTGGCCATGGGGGCGAGGGTGAAGGGGGGTGGCAGTTCAGGGTCCTGGGATCAATCTTACGCCTCCTGCCCCGCTTTGGTTGCCCTGGCACAGGTGTGGGCGGAGGCTGCTGCCAATGCTTTAGACACCGGCACATACGCACCGCATGGCGCATGGGGCAGGGCAGGGCAAGGCAGGGTGTCCTGCAACGAACCCTGCTGCTTGAGGCTGAACAAGCGCGCACGGACACACACAGGGTCCTGAACACATGAGGGAAATTGCCCCACACACATCTCAACACCACCTAACCGGCTTCTCCATGCTTGCTCAGCCTTGCACTCTCACAGGCTGTATTGACCATGGCCTTGTGATGGGTAGATGATAATTCTCAGTGAAAATCTGAATGATAATCAAAACTATTCACAAGCCCTCGCAAAGGGCAGGGCAGGGCAGGGCGGGCAGGCGGGGGCGGGGCGGGGCGGGGCGGGGCGGGGCGGGGCGGGGCGGGGCGGGGCGGGGCGGGGCGGGGCGGGGCGGGGCGGGGCGGGGCGGGGCGGGGCGGGGCGGGGCGGGGCGGGGCGGGGCGGGGCGGGGCGGGGCGGGGCGGGGCGGGGCGGGGCGGGGCGGGGCGGGGCGGGGCGGGGCGGGGCGGGGCGGGGCGGGGCGGGGCGGGGCGGGGCGGGGCGGGGCGGGGCGGGGCGGGGCGGGGCGGGGCGGGGGCAGCGCAGGGCAGGGGCAGGGCAGGGCAGGGGCAGCGCAAGGCTGGGATGGGGTGGGGCTGGGCTGGGATAGGGTGGGGCAGGGTTGGGAGGGGGTGGGGCAGGGCTGGGCAGGGAGGCGAGGGGCAACGCAAGGCTGGGATGGGGTAGGGCAGGGCTGGGATGGGGTGGTGCAGGGCTGGGCAGGGAGGGGCAACGCAAGGCTAGGATGGGGTGGGGCATGGCTAATATGGGGTGGGGCAGGGCTGGGAGGGGATGGGGCAGGGCTGGGCTACGGCGGCGAGGGGTGGGGCTGGGTGGCGGGTCTTGTCGTTCTAGGTTTTTAGGGTCCCCTTGGATTGTTATTGTGGATGGCATGCATGTACAGGCATACAACAACAATGGCAATGGCAATGGTAATGCAAGGGGCAAACTGTGTTAGTGGCTAGGTATCACCCTAACCATCTCATTTGTAGCTCGCCTGGCCCGCGCCTAGCCCAGCTCAACGCGTGTCTTCTTGGTGTCCTTGAGCTGTGCGTTATCCTCGCTTTCCTCGCGGGGTCAGCAGTCCTGCGTGCACAGGCGTGGGTCGGCTGGTGTTAAGGGACGGCTTGGGTTTGTGTCAAAGCTTGCGGAGGAGCCCAGCAAGCCAGTGTGCGGGATGCTAGTCGCTCGTGCTAGTTGTGTATCGCGGTTGGGCGCTTTGAAACTTCCCCCACCCACGTCCGTATAAAGGGGGAACTTTTACCGGGAGACTTGATTGGGAGCACATCCGCATCAACACACTTTAGTTATCTGGCACGCCTTGTCGCAAGTCTTGATGTCGATCTCCGCAGCTTATTGCAAGCTGTCATTTCCCCGGTCATTTCCCTGGTCACTCGGTGAATTTCCCTGCTCAATCGCTCATTTCCTGCTCATTTGCAGTGTGCCCAGCGCCTGAGACGGTCATGACGTCCACAAAGCTTTGGTCAAGCCTACTACTGCTTCTGCCCGCGCTCGTGCTTGGTTACCAAACAGTTTCTTTGGTGCCTTGCTGCCAAGCTCTGGCCAGCCAGCGGGACCAGTGACGCCCGTGAAGATAGCGTGCCTCGAGTCGCGCGCACCCGCACCCTTCAACTACAAAATGAGGTACGCTGGGGAGGAGGGTCAGCCTAGCAGCCCAGCGGAGTGCAATCATAGCATCGTTAGCGGCCATCCTTGCTCTTTCCCGCGCGGAGTGCCGTACGTGAAGAGCGGACCAATGTTTACGGCACACCCTGCACTGGAAGCGAGTAGTAGTGGGCTTGCGGGCAAAGAGCAGCGCTCTCTCGCGCACCGCTGAAGTACCACCGGCCGCCAGCCGTCGGCGCCGCTCAGCCAATTATATCAGCGCTGCTATCCGGTGTACACGTTTGCAGCGCATCATCTTGCAGCTCCGTGTTACCGTCACACAGACCTTGTTCACGGCGAACCTTACGCCATGCACACCCTGCTGCTATAGGCTGTCAGTTTTTGGCTGCAGCAAACCCTACTCCATGCATTTTCTACTGCTCTTTACAATGCATTTTGTGTAAGCACCGCCCTGCAAGTAGTGTGTGGCTGATGTGGCATAGCTACAAGCTTGCTAAGCCATGCCGTTGCTATCCCTGCTGCTGCTGCTGCTGCTGCTGCTGCTGCTGCTGCTGCTACTGCTGCTGCTGCTGGGCCATAAGTGCAAGTGCCAAGTGACATGCAACAGAGCGTCACACCGTCACTACCCTACCAACAACCCTGCCTCACCTGCTCATCTTTCTCCCTATCCAACAAGCCACCCCTGCACCCTTTGAGGCAGCAGGGCGAGGTGGGATGATGCGGCTGGGGGGTAGCAGTCGTCCTAGCGTCTAACGGCCCAGCTGCTGGTCCCTGCCCAGCTGGATGCCCCTTTGATCATCCATGCCGTGGCGTCCAGGCTGGCATCAAGATGCCCCAAGCGCTGCTCCCCCACCACCATCGCAGCCAGCGGGGCTGCTGCTGGGCTGCTTGCACTTGGGCCAAGGCTGCTCAGTCTACCATCATGAACACCCTCCTCTCTGCCCTGCTGCTGTGCCTACTGGAAACACTGGCAGCAGCAGCAGCCCCCAGGCCCTGGAAGTGGTGGTGGTGGTGGTGGTGGTGGTAATGGTGGTTTATGTCATGAGGGGCCAGCCTGGCAAGGCTGCTGTGCCCTACCACTGCTGCAGGTGTCCTGACACGGCCCAGATCTCCGAGTTCTATGACGACCAGGGTGTGTACCACAGGTGAGGGGTTCAAACCCCATCCCACCCACCGGCACCTGCCGTGCCCCTGCTGCTCAGCCATGCACTCCCTCCTGTCCAGGTGCCTAAACTGGGCATGCAGTGGTAGCTGGAGGGGTAGGCAAGGTCACTAACGCCAGGTGATGGTGATGGTGATGGTGATGGTGATGGTGATGGTGATGGTGATGGTGATGGTGATGGTGATGGTGATGGTGATGGTGATGGTGGTGGTAGTGGTGGTGGTGATGGCCATGGTGCCGTGGTGTTGCCTGAGTGCAGGATCATAGACCACGCACCACTGCCCAACGTCACCAGCGCGATGATGAAGTGGTGAGGCTGCCGCCCTGAAAAGGAGGAACTGCCCAGCACCCCATCAGCCCATCTGAACTCGCACCTCCATTCTGCACGCACTGGCATGTCCTACACGTTCTTTCAGACCCACCTGCTGGCGACTTACCTAGCTTACAGCGGGCCCCTCAGGCACCACACCCCTCATCCACATGCCTGGCCACACACATGGTCCCTACAGCCTCAGCACCAGGCTGGACGGTCATCTCCGTCCGCCCTCTTTCCACCGCCAGCCGCATCCCGCACCCAGTTCAGCAGTGCAGCCTTGTAAAGCCATGCAGCCGCTGCCAGCCTGCCTGACAGCCCTTCCTTGCACTACAGTCTTACCACCTAGGTCCAGGCTAGGGCTGGGGCAAACTGCTAGAGATGCATCACAGCTTCTCTGAGCCTGGTTGCTTGTGGCACTGCCTTGGCTCCAGGTGGTTCTCCCCAGCGCTGGCAGTGGGCAACCCGTTCGTCAAGTTTAGAGGAGAAGTAGGTGGCCCACCGACCTTCCCGTTCCCCACCAACCTTCCCACTCCCCACCCCACTGCACAGGGTGGCTCTTTGATCACAACAACTACTGGTCACACTTCCTGCCCCTCACTCCTCACGCAGACAGTCTATTGGTACAAGCTTTGGCATCCCTTGGATCACAAGGCACTGCTGCCTGCAGCCCTGCCCGCCCCTTCCTTTCCCTTGGTGAGTTCCCTGACCCTGACCCTGACCCCTGACCCTGACCCTGACCCTGACCCTGACCCTGACCCTGACCCTGACCCTGACCCTGACCCTGACCCTGACCCTGACCCTGACCCTGACCCTGACCCTGACCCTGACCCTGACCCTGACCCTGACCCTGACCCTGACCCTGACCCTGACCCTGACCCTGACCCTGACCCTGACCCTGACCCTGACCCTGACCCTGACCCTGACCCTGACCCTGACCCTGACCCTGACCCTGACCCTGACCCTGACCCAGACCCAGACCCTGACCCTGACCCTGACCTCCAGATTCCCTCAGTCTGGGTAATCGTGAAGGAGTCCTACAGAAAGCTAGCCTCTGAGCCGGGCCAACCCTACACGGTAAGCATGGCAAGGAGTAGGGCAGGAAGGGGCCAGGGGTGGGCAGGGGTAGGCCAGTGGGCAACTGCGGGCGCCGTCATCACAACCCCCATCACCACAAACTGGCACCAGTAACTGCAAATCTTTCCCTTTACTCCAGGTAATGCTGCAGCACAGATTGTGAAAAGAGGACTGGCTGAGGGTTCAATATCATTCCCTAACTCCCTGCTGGAAACATGGCCCATCATCCCGTGTGCCTTGTGTCAGACATGCAGATTGACGCCCCGGTGTTTGTTGCTGACGGGCGCTTTGGCATCCAACTAAGAGGCCCCGGGGGCGTGGTGGTGAGGCACTGCTAGCTTGGTGGTTGGAGGCAATGCGTGCCTTCCTTGCACTTAGGGCCACGCCATCAGCCCCTGATGTGAGCTGAATGAGCCACCTTGGCCTCAGCTACTCCATATTTCTGGACTCAGTACAAAGCATGTTGCTTTCACATTTGCTTAGCGCTCCACCTACCTGCCCACCTACCCATCCTGCCTACCAACCCACCCATGGACCCAATCACAGGTCGCTTCATTTTTAAACCTGCCCTGGAAGGACAGTCCTGAAGGCCTGCGCCTCCGCACTGAACTCATCATTGGCATTGGCAACAGAGGCCCTGCCCAGCGCTTAAACCAGGTGGGCCAGGCAGCTGTCCCCTCCCTTGTCCATGACCCTGACCGGCTGATGCATTTGTTCCAGCTCCGTCCCCGCTTTGCTACAACTTATGTCGCAGCAAGACACCAAGCTGATCATGGACGGAGGGTGGCTGCGCTGAACTACCACACCCATCTCACTCTGCTTAGAGAACGAGTGTGACCCTGTCTCACCCAGCTTATAACATAAGCATTGCCACGTTGGGTGGTTTCCTGAGCATGCATGTCATGACATGCTGGCCATGCAGTTCACTTTGCAAGTCGTGAGGGATCAGTTCCCTGGATTGAGTGACCAAGTGACTAGACATCACATTGAGGAGGTCGGCAACTTTGCTGTGAGTAGCTCACGAAGAGCATGTAGGCGACTGGTGCCGGCATGAATGGTAGGCAAGCAGGCAGGTAGGTAAGAACGGCAGGCAGGCAGGCAACACCACGCACGCAATGGCCACAGCAAGGTGACCGATGAACAAGCATTTGTAGAAGTGTGAAGGTCAGTGGAGGGAGCTCAGGTCAGATAGGACTGGCAGGCAAGGTGAATATGGCGTGGCTGGCGCCGCACGCTGCAGCGAGGAGCCTGGCTTGGCAGCAGAACTGCAGGCTGAGCATTGGGTGCAGCCAGGCTCAGCCAGCCATCAGGAGACTCATAGCTGTAAACTGTGGTGATGAAGTGTGAAGGTAGTTGGCCACAGTCAGCACCAGCCAGTGGCCCTGTGGCCCTGTGGCCCTGTGACCCAGTGGCCATGTGACTCAGTGATCATGTGCCCCTGTGCCCCTGTGCCCCTGTTCTAATATCGTGCAGGATTTCCTGCCAGAGCTGTTTGCCCAGTATGGCCCCGGCTCCAGGTTAACCAGACTGGCTGCATTGGGCTGAAGTTGGTGCTGGCACTGGGGGTCCAGGATGAGAAAGCTGGGTCCAGGGGCTGCTGCTCCATACCTCTGTGGCTGACCCCGCTGCGGCTGCCTTCCCCAAAAAGGAAAGGAGGGCTGCTGGGGTAGGGGGCTGTGAGGGTATTGGGGCAGTGCTGGTGTTACCTCAAGTGTGGGACATAGCACAGGCACTACCTGGCATACTCCATAGCTGGCAGGGAGGGTCAGGGAGGGTCAGGGAGGGTCAGGGAGGGCAGGGAGTGTGGGAGAGGGAGTTTGAGGACGCCACTCATCAGACTTGGTGGGTCCTGGCAAATCTGAGCCGCTAGTGGGAGCATGGCTCACTGTCAAGCTCCCATGCATCTGGCTAGGAGCATACTCTGCTGCCACAAGCCTACAGCTGCCAGACATGGATGAGCAGTGGGCTGGACTCTATGGCTGAGATCTTTTGCTTAGTGATCTAGCAAGGCCAGCGGTGGGAGTAGGCACACAGTGATGTCAGGGTCACTGCTTGGAGGCAGCTCACCTCTGGGCCATATGGCTGAAGGTGCATGTGTGGGGGTTGGTGCACGTTTTTGCATAGAGTTGGGTTTTATGCTAGGCACAGCTTTTACAATGACCGATAGACAGGGGCATGGCGGCCAGGCAGGCAGGCAGGCAGGCGAGCGATCACGTGGCAACGAGGTGTTCTACGAGTCAACAGGGGACAACGGTAGGTTGTGGGCCTACATGGGCGTGTGCGTGGGCGTGTGGGCGTGGGCGTGTGGATGTTTACATGTGATTTGTTAAAGGTAGGACGGCATAGGCTGATGACAGCTTTGCGCAGAGCACCGGACATCAGAGCACAAGGGACGTATGCACATGTCGTCTGCCTGGTGCTCACACAAGCTGTGACTGTGAGCAACCTAAGTGTAGCCCATGAAACAGGCTCCATGCAGCTCCGTGCAGCTTCAAGCAGCCATTCATACATGCACGCAGCGATCCACACATGCGTGCCAAGTCAGCTAAGCACCGAGTCATCTATGCAGCAGTCATCCAATGCGGTTCACAGCTCCAGTTCGATGAGCTGCTCATCCGCTTGGGGCTTGGCTGGCGAAAGTGTGTTGGGACCGAGCGTTGAGACTGCTGTGGGGGCTGCATGGCTGCATGGGTATTGTGGCTGGCCGTTGGCACCACATCAGCATCCCATTCCCCGTTGTGTACTTTCCTTTGTCAAGCCTGCGGCCAAGCAGCTTCAGGCTGGCGGCTCAAGCAGTGTAAACCGTCATCATCATTTAGGCGAGCAGGGAAAAGAGTGTGCCGATGTCTGACAACTCAAAAAATTAGGAACGCAAGCTCGTGGTGCACATTGCGTCGCGTCGTTAGTTAGCTTAGGGTGGCCTAGCCTTTCGTCAAGCTTTCCGGCCCACCGGCTGTACACGGGACTCAGCAACAGTATCCATGCGGAGTCGCCGTGCTGTGGCGTGCATCGTGCTGTGGTGTGCGCCCATTCGCCATGTACTTGTTACACGGGTGTCATTCAAGGTACATGGTGGGCATGCAACCTCCTTGTGCTGGCAACCAGGCCAACAAAACTCATTCAACAAGGAACAACATGTTGGCCTGTGGGTAATCTTACTCCGCTACAATCATATATATAAATAACCCAGCCCCACCTCAAACAGCAGTGTCCTTGCTATCCAACAGCGGAGGCAGCACCAAGGTAGGAGTGCTGGGAGAGGGGGTGGGGGCAGGGAGATATGAATTGGCCTGGACAAACAAATCTTGTTGTTGTGCTGGCAACCAGTCCTTGCCTGACAGGGCCTGATGCTGTGGACTCGAATGTCACTCTCGCACGCTTTCTGTCAGGCTATAGCTGGTGTCGCCATTTATGCCATGGTGTGCCCGTCCCGCATGCCCAGTAGAGCGTGACCCGGAATGTTTAACCATCTTTAACCAATCTTTAACACAACCGCCAGGTCGCACTCCGTAGCCGTGATGGAAGGCGAAGCAGCCGCGATGGCTAATGGCTACACTCCGACCCCTACTGCGGCTCTTGTCGGTGCATGTCCCAACATGCGCATCGGAACGCACATCAGCCCGAGCAGCCCGCTAGCCTCGCGCTGGTGAGCTGCGCCGCTCTGCGCAAGAGTCGCTGTAAAACTCTTAAAGATCAGTAAGATCGGGGCCCCCGATTCGGGGGTGACCAACTGGTCGGCTCACTATCGCCAAACCCCAATTGCACTCCGGGTCGTCAGGGTGTTAGGCTGGACTGGTTAAAGATGGTTAAAGATTTGTTAAAGCACGTTAAAGGCCCAAAACATCAGGAAGTTAATTTAACCAGTCGCGCTCTAATGCCCAGCCCTGCGTGCCCGGCCCTGCATGTTGTGGCGCACTGTCATGTGCAGGACACTGCTCACTGGCGGCAGCAGTCGGCGTGTCACTGGCATGGATAAGACTGTACACACCGCACAAGCTCGCACGGACACACACAGGGTCCTGCACACAAGAGGAAAAATGTCCCGCCCAACACCCGTCTACCTAACGGCTGACGGCTTCAGCGGTGTAAGCCACCTATCACTACCTGCCAGCCTCACACCACCCAACTAGCTTTGTTACTTGTAAGGGCCCCGCAGTGTAGACAGACAGGCGGCTGAGGGAACGACGAACCCCCGCCAGGGGAAAGTGGTGTCAATTAGGATCAAATTCCATCACTCCTCCTCTCACAAGACTTCCCGTGACCATCAGGCAGAGGGCTCCACCTGGCTGGCAACACAGAGGTGCAGCTGCATGGCTACGGACTGACCATGGCCGTCAGCCAGGGCCGTGCAGCCTCCTCATCCCCGCCATCTCCACAGCCCTTGCACAAGTCTAACACCTCCAGAGCCTACTCTTTGCTCAACCCCCTCTAACCCTTCTTCGTCTCCGTCTTGTGGCTGCGGCAGCAGCTTGGCATGTGGCCCGTGGTGGCCAGCCATGCTGCCAGCCTGCCTTCAGGCACCAGAGTGCTGGCAAGCTCTCCCGCCTACAACCCTGCCCCACCTGCCCTGCTTGGCAGCAGGCTATCCTTCTCTTCTATCCACACCGCCCCAGTTATCTCAGCGCCTCTGTCCCTCCAACCATATGGTCGCCAATCTTATCTCAGAGGACCGCCATGCAGGGCACCATGCAGGTGGCTGAGCTGTGAAAGTGGCCCAGGGTGCATGAGGCAACCTCACAGTAACGCCCCACCATGGCACAACCTCTCACTGCTCGCCCATGGTAGTGCCCACCCTGCCCTGCCCTGCCCTGCCCTGCCCTGCTTCTGGTAGGCCTGGCTAGGTTGCAAGAGCTGGGTGGTCAGGTGGTGTGCTGCTATGCTTGTTGCCAGTGGCTGCCAGGGCCTGATGCTGTAGACTCTGTGCCTAGAGGCCAGAGCAGGCCTGCCTCCCCTCATGTGTGAGCTGCAGCTGCCACTGCACCAGCGCCCAGAGAATAGACGCGTTGTCCTTTCTCCCCTTGCACATGCAAGCTCACTGCCAATAAGCCCCAGCAGCGTCCGCCTTCCCACTGCTCTATCGCTCTACTGCGCCCAACGCCAAGCTTGCTGCCCCTGCTGCACTGCCACAACCTGACTACTTCTCTTAGTGCTGGGGGTGGTGGAACACCCAAACTGCCAGTTACGGACTTGCTGACACTGGATTACCCTCGATACCAGCAGCAGAGCAGCAGGGGTAGTAGGTGGCAGGCGGCTCACACCATACCAAACCCAGCCACCCAGTCAGTACCCCCCAGCTCCAGCCAGCTGCAGGTGGCCCCTGCCCTGGACTCCGGTACCCGCTCGCTTCACTTGCCCCTCTGAACCCACAGGGGCCCAGGTGGGTGAGCTGGGTGGTTGCAATCCGGCTGTCTAGTCCATCAATAACCAGGTCCCACTCGGTAGCACTGCCAGACAAACATAACTCATTCAACATGAAGCACCGCCAGAGCCGCAGCTGTGCTTGGCCTCAACCCCCCCAGTCGGGTTCTCCCCAAACACCTGTGGCAGTGCCTGGCCCGTGCAGTGCCTCTGAGGCCACCCGGGCCATGCAGGGCCAGCCGCTCCTCAGCTCCAGCTCTGCCTCTCGCTTGACGCGAAGATGGTGTAGATGAGGGCGCCAAACAGCTGGCAGGCGGCGGTGGGATAGAACAGGGCCAGCGCCCAGCTGTTGGTGGTGTCCAGCAGGTACCCGGCAGCCGTCACGCCCAGGACCCCGGGCAGGGCCCCAGCGGTGTTGGTGATGCCCAGCAGCGTCCCTGTGGCACAGGAGGGGGAGAGGGGGGTTAGGAGGGGGAGGCCAAGGTGCAGGTGCAGCGGCTGCATGCAGGATGGAGGTGCAGTGGGCGGCAGGAGCGGGGAGGAGAAGGCCAGGGCAGCGGTGCGGCGGCTGCATGCAGGAGTGGGCTTGATGATGGAGGGGATGGGGTAAGTTAGGCAGGTGTGGTGACTGCTGCATGCAGGCCCATGCGCCGCGGCCCAGTGGTGTGTGGCAGGAGGGGATGCAGAGCAGGTGGCCACAGCCACTGCCATGAGGACACAGGCCCCTGGCTTGCCTGGCTGCATGCAAGCAAGCCAAGGCGTATAAGCAAGCTTGGTGGCGTGCTGTACTGCTGTCACACTTGTCATCCATGCCACATTAGCCTTGCAGCCAGACTGACCTGCATACTTGGGGGACAGGTCTTGGTGGTTGCAGTACAGCCCAGCCCTGGACCAAGCAGAGAGGGCGAAGGCCAGCGACATCAGACCCACTAGGGCTGCCACTGGGACCCCGGCTGTGGGGATGGCCTGCAGGGTGAGAAGCAGGAGAGAGTGGGCCAGTCAGGGCGCCAGGCTGTGCTGGAATGGGTGTCCACCTCGCATGCATCAGGCAAGGCAATACAGGATCACATCATGGGCACCGCTGAGCCGGTCCTGCTCTCTCAACCCCACCAGCCCCTGCTGCCTGCTGCCACACTCAGCCTTCATGCTGACTGCTAGCTAGTGTCTCAGTCAGCGAGGCTGAGCCTGCGCTTGCCGCCCCTCAGGCTGCCTCACCCCAGCCTTGGTAGCTCACAGCCAGCCTGGCCTACCTTTCTACCCTGCCACCTTGCTCTCACTCTATTAGAGCACCTGCTGCTCCCAACCCGAGTCTCTACCCAGCCGCCTTTCCCCGATGACATATCCCATCCCTGCCCTGCCCTGCCTTCCTACATGCCTGCCTACCAGCCAGGCTGCCCTCCTTCCAGTCAGCTTGCTGCGAGCCTGCCAGGCCTTCCTGCCCTATCCGTCTGCCTGCTCTCCTGCCCTGCCTCCCCCTCACCTGCAGCCCCGCTGCCACTGCCGCTGAGCTGGCCGCCGCCCCAGCAGTGACCGCGCTGGCTGACGGCGTGAGCAGCGCACAGCCCACCATACAGACCGCTGGGCCCACAAACGCAATGCCCTGGCAGACCTTGCGTACGGTGGTAAGGGGAACGCCCCTGTCCACCATGTTGTCAGCCACGGGCCCCACCAGGGGCATCATGGCCGTCATGGCAAGGTAGGGGATCAGGGTCAGGATGCTGCTCTTCTCCACGTTCAGCCCCAGGGCAAGCTCAAAGTAGCTGGGCAGCCAGGCAAGCAGGGTGTAGTAGCCCCAGTTGAAGCAGAAGTGGGCGACGGTGACGGCCCAGACAGGAGGGCTGCTGAAGAAGGCTAACCAAGGCACCTGGGGAGGGCGGGGAAGGCAAGGAAAGCAAGGAAGGCACGGTGAGGCTGGGAGGCAGGGTGGAGGGGCAGGGGTCGGCAAGGGTGCGCAGAGTTGGGGAGGAAGCAGTTGTCGCATGTCTGAGCCTGACACCATGTCAGCACACCATGTACTGCTGCATGCTTTGCATGCATGCAACACCCCTTGACCTTTGCTCCTCAGCAGCCTCGGTCCTGCCTGGGCGCCGCTTGACTGTTTCTGCTGCTTTATCCCACCTATTCCATCGACTACCTGCCACTTGATGCGGCTGGATGACGTTTCCCTAGATGCTGGACCTTACATCCCGGACCCCTTTCCCACAATGTGCTAGTAGCAATCCCGACCTTGAGGTTTTGCAGCATCTCTGGCGCCTTGACCTCCACTGGCTGGTCCATGGACTTGAGTGCAGAGTGCTCCTGCTGCACTGCTTTGTCTGGCCCCTGCTCCGGCTTGACCATGGGCCACAGCGCCACCCACGCTATGCCCAGCAGCGCAAACAAGTAGAACACAGAGGGCCAACCGTAGAGGCGGATGAGCGGGCCCGACAGCAGCAAGCCCACAGAGGAGCCGATGTCCAGGCCGCCCCACACCAGTGACACTGCCCGGCTGCGCTCATTGGGTGGCATGAGGCGGGCAAGCACGGTGGTGGCGGCTGAGGGGGCCACGCCCTCACCCAGGCCCACCAGGACACGGGAGGCACACAGTGCTACCAGGCTGACCTGTAGGCAGGCAGGATGGTGAGGACGACTTGGTCGGTATGGAAGAAGAGGGGAAGAGGGCGGGCGGGTGGACAACTAACTGGTGCTAAACATCATCATTGTCACTTCATGGCATTCGCTAGTATGCGGTCCAATTGGGATGCCACTGGCCTTGCTGCAGCGTATGACGCTGCAGACTCCTTTCCATGCATACTTGAAATGCTGATGCTGTTGCAGTGCCTATGATGAGTAGGGGCGTGCACCAGGTGTGGATGATGATGACCTGTGTGGGTACCAGGTGTGAGGATGATGACGCCTGCATCACTGTGCTGCTCAGCCAAGCAATCAGTGCAGAACCACCATGCTCAACCGTGCACAGACTTCCATGCACACCCAGCAGCCACTGGTCAGCAGCCACTGGTCAGCAGCCACTGGCCAGCAGCCGCTGGTGAGACGCCCCACCTGCGCTGCTGGTGGTGCAATCAAGGTGCCCAGGGACCACAGCAGCACTCCTGCAGCCAGTACCTTGGAACCTCCCACCTGCAGGCAACCAGCCTAGGCACAGTGTACAGCACAGTACACAGAGCCTGCACAGGCACAGAGCCTGCTGTCAGCGGGTGTGGCTGACCTGACGCTCCCCATGTTAGTGTCTACCTCGGTAACATAGCTTTTGAATACTGACATGCTGGCAGCACTGCTGGTCAAAGCAGTGGTGGTTAGGAGGGCGGGGCAGCTGCTGCGGCAGCTGGCTGTGGACGCTGGCATCACCTTGGTTGCAATGTAGCCTCCAGGCAGCTGTGTCAGAGTATAGCCCCAGAAGAAGGACGATGAGACCAGCCCTCTGTCTAAAGCACTCCAACCCAGCTCATGTGCCATTGGGATCACAGCCACTGACATGTTCACCTTGTCCATGTTGCACAGTACAAAGGCCACCTGCCAATGCAGTGCAAAGACATGGTGGGGCTTGTGTGGTGGGATCTGGATAGCAATGTGTGATTTGGGGCCCATGCATTGCTACGGCCCATGCAATTGGGTTAACAGGCCAAACAGCGTACTGGACCCTACTCTGCTACTAGTTGGTTGTGGGTCGGAGCTCAAGGATGCACATAAGAATTCCCCTGTGTAAGCGTGCAAGATTATGTTCTACTGTATGCGGCCCTCTGGGCTTAGATAAACTCACCGCCATCATGCAAACGACCCGCCATCGATGCGGCAAGCCTGTTTCTGGCCTAGCGCTTGGGCTCTGGGCTGCGTTCGGGAGTTTAAGGGCTGCCGCTCCCCCAGAGATATCAACATCGCTCCAACTGGGGACTTGATGGCTAAGGGCGTGCACATGATGGCTAAGGGCGACATTGCCATTTTGGGTGTGCAGCAACCCTGGATTCTGCACCTCATCCTGAGCAGGAGCGCCTAGATCCGCTGGGGTGTGCGACGAGCTGGGGATTATGCTAAGAAGGCACTTGTGACGCTTCGGTGCACTCCAGAGCAAGTTCTCTCGCCCTTGACCACCGGCACGAACGAGGCGTGAAGAAGCAAGCCGTGGGTTAAGGCACTGCATATCTTGACATGCCCGAACAGGTGACCGAACACAGCGTGGCGGTGTCACGGTAGAATCTGCGGCAGTTACAAGTCTCAACTAACCCCCTCCTCAGCACCCCCAGCACATCATTCCCCTACTAATGGGCAGGGGCTGTGTTATCTGTAATCCGAACTACCAATACCTAGTTTCCTACCCCTCCTCCCTTGCGAGAGTCAGGCAACCGATGTTGGCATGAAACACATGCTCTGATGTAAGCAACAGACTCAGCATTGCGTGGTGCACACGTGCTACTGTGCTACGGGCTGCTGGGCTTGGGCCTTGGGGCCTCGGTCTCGCAGCTTCTTAAATCCCAATGTTGGGTACTCCTTGCCCTTGGCAGGAAGCCTTGCTCGGTGTGGCAACCTGCACAGCTCCAGTGGGCGCCACTTGCTCTCCCCTGCCCGCTGCATGTTGAGGGCTGCGTTGCAGTCTCTGTCCACCCATTTGCCAAGGTCCCCAGGGGTGGCCTGGTGCAGCTGTGGGCACCACATGAGCCCCCGCACTGGCGCCTCAAACCGCTTGCTCCATGCTGACCGCAACAAGCGGTTCTGCACCTGACCTGGCTGGGGCTTCAAGCCTTCAAGCCTGGTGGGCTTGCCTGGTGGGCCCGCCTCACAGGGCTGGGGGCTGTTCATAGCTGAGCTGACCCTGCTGGTGCAGAACTCATCCACTGTCACCACCTTGCCTGGCACCCTGTTGGTTGGCTTGCCGCTGTTGGCCCTCTCCACCACCTTGCGGCAGGCCTGCAGCACAGCCTTGGCCCCCTGCCACCTGCCACCTGACCAGCCCAGGCCTGCAAACTGGGTACCTGACCAGCCCAGGCCTGCAGACTGGGTACGCCCAGCCAGGTCAACCCGCGGCTGGTGCGCCCAGCCTGGAGCCAGCGGCATGCTAAGTATGTGCGGGGCCTGTCATGGTGCCATCAGGTGCCGCCCTACCCGCCCCGTGCCCAGGCCCCCCTCGCCCAGGCCCCACCTCCCCCTGCCCCTGCCCAGGGACCCCCCCCCCTCCCCCTGCCCAGGCACCTCCCCCCCCTCCAGCCCAGGACCCCCTTGTCCAGGGACCCCCTGCCCCTGCCCAGGGACCCCCCCCTCCCTCAGCCCAGACCCAGCCCCTCGCTGCAGCACCTGGCCCAGTGCCACGACCCCAGGCCCCCCCAGGGGGCAGGTGGCTGGACCGGGACACCAACGGGTGCCTGAACTTGCAGCGCATTGGAGAGAGCAAGCAGCGCCCCCTGGAGCTGTGCAGTGGCCCCCATTGGCGAGGAGTACCAACAGCGCTACAAGCTGGTCAATGACAGGCTGCTCAAGGTCAGGCAGCGGCTGCACCGGGCTGCAGAGTACCGGCGGGGCATTGATGGCCGGGCCCGCAACAATGCATAGGGCCTGGTAGTTTGCACAGGCTGTTAGCCTTACAGAGCATTAAGCTGTTAGTTTTGATGAGGTGCCCAGTGGTCTAGGGGGAACGTGCCATCAATGTGGGGTTTGCAGTCATCATGGGTGCGACCGAGGATGCTACAACTTGTTTGTGGTAGCTGAGTGAGATTATCCACAGTCACACATGTTGTTCCATGTTGGACAAGTTTTGTGGTACTGGATAGGGTGCAATGAAGCAGAAGGGGTGTGCGACGAGCTGGGGATTAAGCTGGACGAGATACGCTTCGGTGCACGCCTGGGCACACCACACGCACAAAGAGCTCGGCCACCTCGAGGGTGATGCCGTACTTGGAGCGGGCTGCCTTGGCCCATTGCTTGACATAACGCTGTGCAAAGCGAAGCACATACATCATGAGCCCACACATGTGGAGCATCAATTGTGCATAAACATGTACAACACACCAGCAACACAGCATGAAACACCAGGAAAAGACTCATTTGAAAAAGACACACCAGGAAAAGACCAAGAAAAACAGGAAAAAAACAGGAAAAGACCAAGAAAACCAGGAAACCAGGAAAAAACAGGAAAACAGTTAGCGCCTCAGTTAGCGAAGCGAGTTAGGGAAATGCAGCGAAACAGACAGCGTAGACGTAACGGTAATGCCTCGCACAGTTAGGTTGACACGCCGCCAGAACCAAGTCAGGCGCAGCGGAACATGCAGGCCAACGGCGCAGCGCACTGGGCCCACAACCACAATAACTCATGCAAAGAGTGTAAGCTGCACACCTTGATGAGGGGTGTGGTCGCTGCGGGGTTAGAGGCGGGCGCGGTCGTGCCGTCCGAAGTGGTGGAGGCGCGGCTCCACGACCAACTTGTGCTTTGGGTGGAGGCCTGCAGCAAGAGGGCGCTGCTCGCCAGCTTGCTACTGGGTCTCATGGTGCGCGGCTGCTTCACACGCGTCACTGTACTTGCGGATGGCCAGGAGCTCTTGGAGGAAATCCCTGCTGAGGACGCGGCCATCCCGAACTTTGCGGAGCGCAACCTGTTCCTGCAGCTCGGCCGCGGTCTGCCCCCTCCCGGCTTGCACTCTCAGCCTAGCGCAGCTGTGGTGGCTGTGCTGGCCGCGTACCCGACCCTTAGCGACGAGCTCGACGAAATACCTCGCTATCCGCAAGACGCCAACACCGTCGACGATGTGGGCCAAAAGCTGGAGACCAGCTTTGCCACTAGCCTCAACGAGCTGTTCAAGCGCAGAGTTGGGCAAGCGGTGGCTCTGGCTGGAGCCAGGGTCATCGCTGGCTCACACGAGCACCAGCGCCGCTTTGGGCTGCCCGTGGATGGCAGTCCAGCCTGGACTGAGCGTCAGCGCAGCTGGGTGGTGCGGAGTGTGCGGGGGAAGGTGGTGACCTGGCTAGAGGGTCAGGGTCAGGGTGAGGGTGGGGTGGTGCCTACTGTGGCCATGCGGTATGAGGTGGTCAGGCAGCGGAGGTTGTTGGGGGTGGGTCAGGGGGTGGTGGTGGACAAAGCATGGCGGCAGTTGAGGGTCAACCGGGGCAGCCTGCTGCGTCATGCAGTGGACACCAGCAGGCTGTTGGAGGCTGCCCACGTCAGCTGGCAGCTGGATTGGGCAGACTGGCAGGCACTTGGGGGGCAGCCCAACTCCAGGCCCTACCGCCCCCCCTCCCCCTTTGCTATCACACCCGGCTGCAGCTGCAAGGCGCACCACATCAAGCTGGACACCAAGGCCATCTATGGCCTGATGCGGGCCGCTGGCATGCTGCCAGCGGACATCACCTCCTTGACCAAGTTCAGGAATGGTGTGGCCGGGCCCAAGGACAGTGAGGTGTGTGAGCCTTGAGCTGGCCAGCCTGGCCTGTTGCTTGAGGCATGCTGCTGGTGGTAGTTTGCTTGAGGCATTTTGCTTGAGGCATGTTGCTCGGGGCATGTTGCTGGTGGCAACATTGACTGATGGTGTTTGGGTGGCTCCAAGTGTGCTGAGTCGGCTGTGTCGGCTGTGTTGGGTTGCAGGTGGCCAACCGGTGGCTCGCCCTTCTTCCATCCAGCCTCCCGCCAGCCATCCAGCCATCCATCTGGCCAAACGACGGGCAGACCTTCGCTCAGGTGGGGCACACGGACGGAGTCACGGTCAGCTTGCTGTTCACGCGCCCCAAGCCAGCAGGGCCGCCCGCCGAGCTGCCTCGCATGGGCAAGCAGGAGGGCGCTGTCAACCCGCTGGCGCACCTGGGCGCCGACTGGCTGGGCTGCGATCCAGGCAAAACCAACATGGCGACAGTGGCGCACGAGGAGCGGTACCCCTCGGGCGCTGTGGAGTCCGTGTGGCAGCGCAGCCTCACTGCGGGGCAGTACTACCGGCATCACACAGCACGCCAAGGTGTCCAAGGCCTGGATGGCCGGCATTCGGCACGTACACGCTGTGCTGTCGCAAGTCACCAACTACACCGCCTCGCTGCAGCGGTACCGCGAGTACGCCGCTATGACGCTGGTGACCTGGCCCGCCATGTGGGCTGAGCTGTCCAAGCCGCGCTGGTCCAACGCCAGATTCCGGCTGTACCGATACAAGCAGAGCACGGTGGCCAAGTTCTGGGCTGATGTGAGTAGGCCGTACCCAGCCAGTGTGTGTGCTGGTATGTGTGCTCACAATGCTTGTCTTGGCCATGGCTGGACCTGAGCTCACAATGTGTCTCTCCTTATTTGCCTTGGCTGCAGACTGTGAGGGGTGCCATGGTACGCTGCAACTCAGCTGCCACAGGTCGCCCCCTGGCCCTGGCCTATGGGGCAGCAAGCTTCAGCGGCAGCGGCAGCAGGGGCAGCAGGGGTGTGCCCGTCAAGCAGATGCTCAGGGAGGCATGCAAGCAGTTCCCAGGGCGTGTGGTGCTGGTGCATGAGTTTTGCACCAGCCGGGTCAGCTCTGCCCACACCGACGTGGTGGCAGGCCAGCCAGAGTCCTTCAGGTAAGAGACCTCAGGTGCATGTGCATTGTAGGAGTGGACTCATTACATAGCTGTAGAATGGCACCTCACACAGATATGAAATAGCCTCACACACCAACCCCTGACTGTGCCAAGCACCGTTTAGACTCAACATGGCTTGACTTAACACTTGGTTTGGCAATCTTGCAAATGTGCATTGACATGTATGTCGCCTTGCAGGTGGTTGCGCCCGGTGCGCAGCATGGCGACGCGGTCCCGCATCCGGGGCCTGATGTGCTCAACAAGCAACGGCATCAGGTTCTACGATCGGGACGTGTCAGCCGCGTTGAACATCCGCCGCATTGCAGCTGGGCCGGGCCGCCCCCGCGAGCTCAGCAGCTGGTGGGGCCGCCCCGCCATGCCGAACCCAGGCAGGCCAGGCCAGGAGTGGGTGTGCGTGCGCGACAGAGGCCTGCTGCGGAAATGGCAGCGGCGGCACCAGCGGCAGCGATAGTGGCATGTACGTCATGCCATGAGCCGGATAAAACAAATAATATGATTGCCCCTTACAAAGGGGATGTGTGTGCGCTAGAGTATGCATAGGGTAGGGCTCTAGCGACTCCTAGGTCTAGGCGCAGTCCCAGCCTAGGTTAGGGACACACACCGGTCCCTGACTCATGGAGGATAGGGATACAGGCCAGCCTGGGGACTTGTTCGTGGCTAATGAGTGCGTGCACATGATGGCTAAGGGCGACATTGCCATTTTGGGTGTGCAGCAACCCTGGATTCTGCACCTCATCCTGAGCAGGAGCGCCTAGATCCGCTGGGGTGTGCGACGAGCTGGGGATTATGCTAAGAAGGCACTTGTGACGCTTCGGTGCACTCCAGAGCAAGTTCTCTCGCCCTTGACCACCGGCACGAACGAGGCGTGAAGAAGCAAGCCGTGGGTTAAGGCACTGCATATCTTGACATGCCCGAACAGGTGACCGAACACAGCGTGGCGGTGTCACGGTAGAATCTGCGGCAGTTACAAGTCTCAACTAACCCCCTCCTCAGCACCCCCAGCACATCATTCCCCTACTAATGGGCAGGGGCTGTGTTATCTGTAATCCGAACTACCAATACCTAGTTTCCTACCCCTCCTCCCTTGCGAGAGTCAGGCAACCGATGTTGGCATGAAACACATGCTCTGATGTAAGCAACAGACTCAGCATTGCGTGGTGCACACGTGCTACTGTGCTACGGGCTGCTGGGCTTGGGCCTTGGGGCCTCGGTCTCGCAGCTTCTTAAATCCCAATGTTGGGTACTCCTTGCCCTTGGCAGGAAGCCTTGCTCGGTGTGGCAACCTGCACAGCTCCAGTGGGCGCCACTTGCTCTCCCCTGCCCGCTGCATGTTGAGGGCTGCGTTGCAGTCTCTGTCCACCCATTTGCCAAGGTCCCCAGGGGTGGCCTGGTGCAGCTGTGGGCACCACATGAGCCCCCGCACTGGCGCCTCAAACCGCTTGCTCCAGGCTGACCGCAACAAGCGGTTCTGCACCTGACCTGGCTGGGGCTTCAAGCCTTCAAGCCTGGTGGGCTTGCCTGGTGGGCCCGCCTCACAGGGCTGGGGGCTGTTCATAGCTGAGCTGACCCTGCTGGTGCAGAACTCATCCACTGTCACCACCTTGCCTGGCACCCTGTCGGTTGGCTTGCCGTTGTTGGCCCTCTCCACCACCTTGCGGCAGGCCTGCAGCACAGCCTTGGCCCCCCACCCACCCCTCGTGCCAATGCCTGCGTTGCCAAAGAACACCACCAGCTGCTTGCGGGTCCCCCACCGCTTCTGAGACTCAACAGCTGCCTCATCCTCCAACTGCATGGCACACAAGGCACACACCGCGCATCACATCCTTGAAAGGATTGGGGACATGGGCACCTAGTAGGTCACATGTGGGGCAGCCATCATCATCTGGCCCTGCCCCTACCCCCCTACCCTTGGCACTCCCACCTTCTTGCAGTAGCGCTCCAGGACCTTCTCCTGCGCGCCATGCAGCCTCATCTTCTGCTCAGGTGCCGCCCAACCCGCCCCGTGCCCAGGCCCCCCTCGCCCAGGCCCCACCTCCCCCTCCCCCTGCCCAGGCCCCTCCCCCCCCCCCCAGCCCAGGCCCCCCTTGTCCAGGAACCCCTGCCCCTGCCCAGGAACCCCCCCCTCCCCCAGCTTGAGCCCCCCCTGCCTAGGCCCCCTGGAGCTGTGCAGCTGGGAGGACCTGGAGGCCCTGCAGCGCTACAAGCTGGTCAATGACCGGCTGCTCAAGGTCAGGCAGCGGCTGCACCGGGCTGCAGAGTACCGGCGGGGCATTGATGCCCGGGCCCGCAACAATGCATAGGGCCTAGTAGTTTGCACATGTTATTTGCCTTACAGAGCATTAAGCTTTTAGTTTTGATGAGGTGCCCAGTGGTCTAGGGGGGAAGAGTGCTATCGATGTGGGGTTGGCAGTCATCAAGGGTGCGACCGAGGATGCTACAACTTGTTTGTAGTACCTGAGTGAAGTTATCCATAGCCAGACATGTTGTTCCATGTTGGACAAGTTTTGTGGTACTGGATAGGGTGCAATGAAGCAGAACACAAGCCCAGGCCACAGGCCCTTCAAAGGTGACAACAGCAAGGTAGGCATGCCCTGCCCACCCTTGGCCCTTGGAACAATCACCTGCGGCAGTTACAGTCAGTCCTGGCTAAGTAGTGAGTCTAGTAAGTATTGAGCATGGCCGCCCTGGATGCAATATGTAGTAGCAGCACCATCGCTACAACTTGTGTTACATGGGATACGACTGCTTTAACCTGCAACTGGACATGATTTACCGAGCCTTGGAGTTTCTACTTGGGCATAAACATGCCACAGGGTGTTGACTGTGAGCAAACTCACTTTACTACAAACTAAGCCTCATCGGTGCACCCTTGATGACTACAAACCCGATTCTTGCTAGCACATTTCCTCCCAAGAACACTAGGCTTCTCATCGAAACTGACAGCTTTGTGCTTGTATTCCTGGCAGCCCCCTTGTCCCACACTAGGGCCTCCATTTGAGCCGGACCAGTAGACGCCATTAGCAGCCACTAGCGGGAATTCTAAGGGTTACTAGTGGCCTGACTGAGATGGTGTTAATGGGCTGTCTGGAGTATACCCAATGCACATGGACATGGTGCATGAGTGCCTACCACCTACACTATTGCCTGACCCCTGAGGGCTATTGTGTGGAGTTGGCATGAAAAACATGCGCTGATTGTAAGCTGATGACAGCTCAACAAAGGGGGCACACACTGCTGTGCCACAACAGCCTGCTGCTGCTGCTGCTGCTGCTGGGCCTTGGGAGGCTTGTCTCGCAGCCGCTTGTTCCCCAGGCCAGGATACTCCTTGCCCTTGGCTGGCAGAGCTCCCTGCTCTGGCCATTAGCACAGCTCCAACGGGCGCCACCTGCTCTCCCCAAAGCGCTGCATGTTCAGCGCTGCATTGCAGTCCCTGTCCAGCCACCTGCCTGGCTGTGGTGCTGGCTTGGCACTGGCAGCATTGCCCTGGCTCAGCTCAGCTGCCTGCTCAGCCTTGGTGCGCTTGCTGCGCTTGGCTGGAGGGGGAGTGCTGGGACCTGGCTCTGAGGCTGCTGCGGGTGTGGCTTCCTGGCTGCTGCTTGCGGGGGGGCACTACCGGGCACCACATCAGGCCCCATACTGGCTGGTCACGCTGCTGGCTCCAGGCTAGGCGCAGCAGGCGCAGGTCCACCTGCCCTGCGGGCGGCTTCCAGCCTGCACGCCTGGTGGGCTGCTCATGGTCCCGCTCCTCCTCACATGGCTGCTGGCCATTTACTGCTAAGCTGACCTGGGTGGTGCGGTGCTCATCAACAAGCACCACCCTGCCCCGCAGCTGGTCTGAGCCCCTGGGCCTGCACATCACCTTGCAGCAGGCCCGCACCATCGCGTCAGCACCCCACCCACCCTTGGTGCCAATGCTAGCAGCGCCAAAGAACACCACCAGCTGCTTGGTACGCCCATGGCGCTCCATGGACACCTCCGCCATGTCCTCCTCCAACTGCAGCCATGCACACCAGGCACACACGGTGGCTGACGTGGTGGCACCAGGTTAGGCATGGCACAATCAACTGCTCTTCATGCTCACTTCATGCCCAACCCACCACCTCTCAGTCCCTTACCCTCCCTCCCACCCACCCACCCTCACCTGCTCGACGTACTGCTCCAGCCTGGGTTGGTGGGGGCCCAAGGTGGTGAGGGAGGGCTATTGCAAGGTGGTGGTACCATTCCAATCACGCCAGGGGGCAGGTGGCTGGACCGGGATACCAACACGTGCCTCAACTTCCAGCGCATGGGGAGGGTGTGAAGCGCCCCTGGAAACGTGCAACTGGAATGGCGTGGAGGCTCTGCCTGCCCCTGACAAAGAGTATCAGCAGGGCTACAAGCTGGTCAGTGACCGTCGTTTCGAAGCCAGGCAGAGGGCTGTACCAGTCAGCAAAGTACAAGCGGAGCAAGGATGGCTGGGCCTGTAAGCACCCGTAGCTAAGCAGGCTGCCAGGAATACATTATGCGCTCAAGCTGAGAGGGCATAGCGAAAGGGCAAGTCTTCCAAAGCTGGAGCTGCAACCGGCATTGCACCGCTTGCTTCCCATGTGCCAAGGACCATGGTGGGATGATCATCCCACCATGAATCTCTCGGGAAACTCAAGTTGCCTGAAAAGGCCACCGCCCGTCTCAATGCACATCGCGCAATGGCTCAGAAGAAGTGGAAGGGCACCGACAATCAAAAGAAGGGCCCGGCAAAGAAACTGAAAGGTGCGTGGGGTATGCGATGTGTGATTACCCGTCGCTCCTGTTGGTTCCATCGCAGCGTCTCGCTCACCTCAAGGAAAACAACGCAGGAACGGCTGGAACACGAAGAGACGCCAGGTAAGAGGCCGCCCCCGCCTTGTGTGTCCCCGCACTGTTTGTGTCCCCGCATTGTGTCTTTGCCTGTCAAGGTGGCCTGTCAAAGTGGCCTGTCACAGTGCTGATTGTGATTGCCTGCAGGTCATCAAGGTCTCGGATGGCGCTGTGCTGCGCGGCTGCAAGAAGACCAAGCGCAAGCTACTGGCGCACCTCCAGCTGCGGGCTGAGGTGCACTCCCAGCTTGGGGTCATCGCTTCCTTGTTTGTTTTGATAATCTTCTTGACATGCCTGGTGGGCTATGTTGTCGTGTATACCACGACGGGGTATGCCTGTGCACCCACACCTCCAGCCGTGCAGCCCCCCCAAGCCCCTGATGCACCCCCCCTACCCCCACTCCCCCCGCGTGCCCCTGCCCAGCCCGCCCCTGCCCACCCCGCCACAAGTGGTGGGACAGTGACCCGGACTCAGAGTCAGACTGTGACTCTGAGCCGGAGTCACAGTCTGACTCGGAGTCAGAGCCAGAGCCTGAGCCAGTCACGCAGCCCACCCCAAGGCGTTGCAGCGTCCGTCTACAGGCGTTGCACGTTGTCATCTCATTAGCTCCTATTACACGTAACATGTGCCTCCTCGGCCAAACAGCCAGAAGTAAGTGTGCTTGTCCTAATGCGCTGCAAGTGCAGACAGGACCTTCACCCTTTGCTGGTGAAACAGCTTGATCCGCCACACCAATCCACCTTGTGCAGGCACCACCCCCCACCCCTTGCTGGCATCGCCCAAGTGCTGCTCGCAGCTTGGCAGTGCAGGCGGCTTGCCAGACCACTGCTTGGAACTAGCAGCAACATAGGTATCTCACCCAGTGAAGATGACAGTGTGCAGAAGTCCGTGCCACGCCTTGTGCGCAGCAGGGCCATGTGCATGGCGAAAAACATCTGCTGCCACTACTAGGAAAGGCCAGTATCACGGCCGATTGTCACACGGGCATCCTGCGATGGACGCCTGGCTTGACCCACATTCGAATGATGGCCCGCCAGCCCGCGGTCAGGATGCAACCTCGGACGGCGTCCCAAGCGGTAGCATTTGCTGCATCGTTGACAATCGCGCCCGTGAAGTGGGCTTCGCGGTGTTTGAGCCCGCCAGCCTACGCTTGCAGCTGGTGCAGTATATTGAGACCGGCCGCTCCATTGCTGCGACCACTGGGCTGCTGCTTGAGATACACGACGTGCGAGACGCAGTGTTGATGATGCCAGCGGACCAGCGCCAAGGGGGCCTGTCCACAGTCAGCCCCATGGTAGTGGCCACCTCCGGGCTCAGTGGCCAGCAGCACTTCCTGCCCAGGCGGGCGTTTGATGATACCAAAGCCCTGCATGCCCTGCAACTGTTCGCCACAACAGACTCCTGGTCCAAGGTGGCCCATGCCACAGCAGCAGGCAGCACTACAGCTGGCATGTACTTGGCCTATGCTGCAGCCGGCGCCCTCCTGGAGCACCTGCAAGCCAGCAAGCACATACTGATGGAGGGTTCGCTGCATGTGGAGCTGACAGGCACCACTGCACATTTGGTGCTAGATGCAGGTGATGCCAGGGTTTGCTCCACCACCACCACCATCACCACCACCACCACCAAAGCACCAGCATTCCACACTTGCATCTCACTGCCTTTGGGCATAGAGTTGCAAGGATCTGAGCATGTTGGGGCAGGTTGATCACCATGTCAAGGGCAGGTTTGACAGACATGCTGGCGCTGACTTGCTCATGCCCAACTTTTGCTAGCTGCCTGCAATGCAGGCAGTGTGGAGTCCCTGGAAATCCTGCCACAGACCTCGCTTGGCAGCACACCGTTGCCGCCCCTTGCAAAGCAGGCCACACACAGTCAGGTCAGCACAGGCGCCGTGCCGTCAAGCGGTCGCGGCCGAGCTCCGCGACATCGCGGCGAGGCCGCACGCGCAAGGGACGAGTCCGGCGATGTGGGGCGCGGCAGCGGGCGTGTAGCGGATGCAAGCGGTAGCACCAACCACCGCGCGCACCTGGGACACCGCAGCCTATTGCAGCACCTCAACCGCACGCGCACACCTGCCGGAGCTCGCTTACTGCGCGCAAGCCTACTACAGCCGCTGGTCGACGGACAGGCGCTGGCGATGCGTTATGACGCAGTCGAGGAGCTAATGAATCAGCAAAGCATGGCTCGAGATGTCGCGCAGGTGCGGTGCTGTGTGCTCTATCATACTAGCTTGCCTTGTAGCCGCCTTTTGCAATCCAAGCCCGCTCCTATCTGTGGAGACCACCTGCTTGAGGTTCTCACGATGCTGCCTGAGGACACACCACTCCCCTTGAGCCTACCCTTCAGGCCCTTACAACCCTAAACACCATCCTTGTGCACAAACATGCACTTCTTGCCATTGCTCCGTCGCACCCGCACCCGCACCCGCACCCGCACCCGCACCCGCACCCGCACCCGCACCCGCACCCGCACCCGCACCCGCACCCGCACCCGCATTAGCAGCAGAGGACTGGCAGCATACGTTTGTCACTACGTGGCATTTGCCTGTTGTGTTTGCTGCAATACACATGTTCAATGACACAGAGTGTACTAGACCTGTGGGTGGTGTGCACGTGATGGACAGAGGCAGACAGGCAGGTGGGCAGCCAGGCAGGTGGGCGCTGGACGCTGGGCTGGCGGGGCGGCGGGTGATAGTGTGTGTGGGTCCTGTTCCACGTGATGGAACATTGGTCCATATGGCATCACAGCTTCTGCACCCACTGCCAGCTAAATTCCTTACCCGCCCCTCCCCTGACCCTGACCCTGACCCTGACCCTGACCCTGACCCTGACCCTGACCCTGACCCTGACCCTGACCCTGACCCTGACCCTGACCCTGACCCTGACCCTGACCCTGACCCTGACCCTGACCCTGACCCTGACCCTGACCCTGACCCTGACCCTGACCCTGACCCTGACCCTGACCCTGACCCTGACCCTGACCCTGACCCTGACCCTGACCCTGACCCTGACCCTGACCCTGACCCTGACCCTGACCCTGACCCTGACCCTGACCCTGACCCTGACCCTGACCCTGACCCTGACCCTGACCCTGACCCTGACCCTGACCCTGACCCTGACCCTGACCCTGACCCTGACCCTGACCCTGACCCTGACCCTGACCCTGACCCTGACCCTGACCCTGACCCTGACCCTGACCCTGACCCTGACCCTGACCCTGACCCTGACCCTGACCCTGACCCTGACCCTGACCCTGACCCTGACCTCGGAGCCGCCCGATGTGAAATGTTTCCAACATCTGAGTTATCCATGATCTTTATTGCTGTTCGTGATCAGGTGCTGAGCCTCCTGCCCAAGCAGCTGGACAGCATGTGCGTGAACCTGGCCCTGAGGCCCACCGGCAGTCGCGCCGCTGCAGCCATCCATGGCCAGGACATCGAAGGCCCACTGGCCCCAGGCCTGAGCCAAGGTCACACTCAAGCCGGCTGGGGTCACACCCAGGGCAGCCAGGGATTGCTGTCGCAAGGAATGGCCAGTGGCAGAGGAGCAGCATCCCAGGCAACGGCTGGCGCTGGCGCCAAGCAGCAGGACCCTAGTAAGTGCAAGCCAGGGCATCGGCGCGGGGAGCGGGCTGGTGGGCTGGTGGGCTGGTGGGGCCGGTGGTGAGGGTGAAGCACGTCATGATGCATAGGGGAGGGGGCAGGGTTTGGGCAGGCAAGCCAAGGCTGGGGAGAAGGACAGCTAAGCGGACACTTTCCCTGCCGAGCAGCTTGCCAACCTGCAATTCACCGACACCTGCTCCTGTGCCACCTGCTGACCTGGCCTCTGCCAACTGCTCCTGTTGTGCCCGTCTCATACTGTGAGTGCTGCTGCTGCTGCTGCTGCTGCTGCTGCTGCTGCTGCTGCTGCTGCTGCTGCTGCTGCTGCTGCTGCTGCTGCTGCTGCTGCTGCTGCTGCTGCTGCTGCTGCTGCTGCTGCTGCTGCTGCTGCTGCTGCTGCTGCTGCTGCTGCTGCTGCTGCTGCTGCTGCTGCTGCTGCTGCTGCTGCTGCTGCTGCTGCTGCTGCTGCTGCTGCTGCTGCTGCTGCTGCTGCTGCTGCTGCTGCTGCTGCTGCTGCTGCTGCTGCTGCTGCTGCTGCTGCTGCTGCTGCTGCTGCTGCTGCTGCTGCTGCTGCTGCTGCTGCTGCTGCTGCTGCTGCTGCTGCTGCTGCTGCTGCTGCTGCTGCTGCTGCTGCTGCTGCTGCTGCTGCTGCTGCTGCTGCTGCTGCTGCTGCTGCTGCTGCTGCTGCTGCTGCTGCTGCTGCTGCTGCTGCTGCTGCTGCTGCTGCTGCTGCTGCTGCTGCTGCTGCTGCTGCTGCTGCTGCTGCTGCTGCTGCTGCTGCTGCTGCTGCTGCTGCTGCTGCTGCTGCTGCTGCTGCTGCTGCTGCTGCTGCTGCTGCTGCTGCTGCTGCTGCTGCTGCTGCTGCTGCTGCTGCTGCTGCTGCTGCTGCTGCTGCTGCTGCTGCTGCTGCTGCTGCTGCTGCTGCTGCTGCTGCTGCTGCTGCTGCTGCTGCTGCTGCTGCTGCTGCTGCTGCTGCTGCTGCTGCTGCTGCTGCTGCTGCTGCTGCTGCTGCTGCTGCTGCTGCTGCTGCTGCTGCTGCTGCTGCTGCTGCTGCTGCTGCTGCTGCTGCTGCTGCTGCTGCTGCTGCTGCTGCTGCTGCTGCTGCTGCTGCTGCTGCTGCTGCTGCTGCTGCTGCTGCTGCTGCTGCTGCTGCTGCTGCTGCTGCTGCTGCTGCTGCTGCTGCTGCTGCTGCTGCTGCTGCTGCTGCTGCTGCTGCTGCTGCTGCTGCTGCTGCTGCTGCTGCTGCTGCTGCTGCTGCTGCTGCTGCTGCTGCTGCTGCTGCTGCTGCTGCTGCTGCTGCTGCTGCTGCTGCTGCTGCTGCTGCTGCTGCTGCTGCTGCTGCTGCTGCTGCTGCTGCTGCTGCTGCTGCTGCTGCTGCTGCTGCTGCTGCTGCTGCTGCTGCTGCTGCTGCTGCTGCTGCTGCTGCTGCTGCTGCTGCTGCTGCTGCTGCTGCTGCTGCTGCTGCTGCTGCTGCTGCTGCTGCTGCTGCTGCTGCTGCTGCTGCTGCTGCTGCTGCTGCTGCTGCTGCTGCTGCTGCTGCTGCTGCTGCTGCTGCTGCTGCTGCTGCTGCTGCTGCTGCTGCTGCTGCTGCTGCTGCTGCTGCTGCTGCTGCTGCTGCTGCTGCTGCTGCTGCTGCTGCTGCTGCTGCTGCTGCTGCTGCTGCTGCTGCTGCTGCTGCTGCTGCTGCTGCTGCTGCTGCTGCTGCTGCTGCTGCTGCTGCTGCTGCTGCTGCTGCTGCTGCTGCTGCTGCTGCTGCTGCTGCTGCTGCTGCTGCTGCTGCTGCTGCTGCTGCTGCTGCTGCTGCTGCTGCTGCTGCTGCTGCTGCTGCTGCTGCTGCTGCTGCTGCTGCTGCTGCTGCTGCTGCTGCTGCTGCTGCTGCTGCTGCTGCTGCTGCTGCTGCGCTGCTGCTGCTGCTGCTGCTGCTGCTGCTGCTGCTGCTGCTGCTGCTGCTGCTGCTGCTGCTGCTGCTGCTGCTGCTGCTGCTGCTGCTGCTGCTGCTGCTGCTGCTGCTGCTGCTGCTGCTGCTGCTGCTGCTGCTGCTGCTGCTGCTGCTGCTGCTGCTGCTGCTGCTGCTGCTGCTGCTGCTGCTGCTGCTGCTGCTGCTGCTGCTGCTGCTGCTGCTGCTGCTGCTGCTGCTGCTGCTGCTGCTGCTGCTGCTGCTGCTGCTGCTGCTGCTGCTGCTGCTGCTGCTGCTGCTGCTGCTGCTGCTGCTGCTGCTGCTGCTGCTGCTGCTGCTGCTGCTGCTGCTGCTGCTGCTGCTGCTGCTGCTGCTGCTGCTGCTGCTGCTGCTGCTGCTGCTGCTGCTGCTGCTGCTGCTGCTGCTGCTGCTGCTGCTGCTGCTGCTGCTGCTGCTGCTGCTGCTGCTGCTGCTGCTGCTGCTGCTGCTGCTGCTGCTGCTGCTGCTGCTGCTGCTGCTGCTGCTGCTGCTGCTGCTGCTGCTGCTGCTGCTGCTGCTGCTGCTGCTGCTGCTGCTGCTGCTGCTGCTGCTGCTGCTGCTGCTGCTGCTGCTGCTGCTGCTGCTGCTGCTGCTGCTGCTGCTGCTGCTGCTGCTGCTGCTGCTGCTGCTGCTGCTGCTGCTGCTGCTGCTGCTGCTGCTGCTGCTGCTGCTGCTGCTGCTGCTGCTGCTGCTGCTGCTGCTGCTGCTGCTGCTGCTGCTGCTGCTGCTGCTGCTGCTGCTGCTGCTGCTGCTGCTGCTGCTGCTGCTGCTGCTGCTGCTGCTGCTGCTGCTGCTGCTGCTGCTGCTGCTGCTGCTGCTGCTGCTGCTGCTGCTGCTGCTGCTGCTGCTGCTGCTGCTGCTGCTGCTGCTGCTGCTGCTGCTGCTGCTGCTGCTGCTGCTGCTGCTGCTGCTGCTGCTGCTGCTGCTGCTGCTGCTGCTGCTGCTGCTGCTGCTGCTGCTGCTGCTGCTGCTGCTGCTGCTGCTGCTGCTGCTGCTGCTGCTGCTGCTGCTGCTGCTGCTGCTGCTGCTGCTGCTGCTGCTGCTGCTGCTGCTGCTGCTGCTGCTGCTGCTGCTGCTGCTGCTGCTGCTGCTGCTGCTGCTGCTGCTGCTGCTGCTGCTGCTGCTGCTGCTGCTGCTGCTGCTGCTGCTGCTGCTGCTGCTGCTGCTGCTGCTGCTGCTGCTGCTGCTGCTGCTGCTGCTGCTGCTGCTGCTGCTGCTGCTGCTGCTGCTGCTGCTGCTGCTGCTGCTGCTGCTGCTGCTGCTGCTGCTGCTGCTGCTGCTGCTGCTGCTGCTGCTGCTGCTGCTGCTGCTGCTGCTGCTGCTGCTGCTGCTGCTGCTGCTGCTGCTGCTGCTGCTGCTGCTGCTGCTGCTGCTGCTGCTGCTGCTGCTGCTGCTGCTGCTGCTGCTGCTGCTGCTGCTGCTGCTGCTGCTGCTGCTGCTGCTGCTGCTGCTGCTGCTGCTGCTGCTGCTGCTGCTGCTGCTGCTGCTGCTGCTGCTGCTGCTGCTGCTGCTGCTGCTGCTGCTGCTGCTGCTGCTGCTGCTGCTGCTGCTGCTGCTGCTGCTGCTGCTGCTGCTGCTGCTGCTGCTGCTGCTGCTGCTGCTGCTGCTGCTGCTGCTGCTGCTGCTGCTGCTGCTGCTGCTGCTGCTGCTGCTGCTGCTGCTGCTGCTGCTGCTGCTGCTGCTGCTGCTGCTGCTGCTGCTGCTGCTGCTGCTGCTGCTGCTGCTGCTGCTGCTGCTGCTGCTGCTGCTGCTGCTGCTGCTGCTGCTGCTGCTGCTGCTGCTGCTGCTGCTGCTGCTGCTGCTGCTGCTGCTGCTGCTGCTGCTGCTGCTGCTGCTGCTGCTGCTGCTGCTGCTGCTGCTGCTGCTGCTGCTGCTGCTGCTGCTGCTGCTGCTGCTGCTGCTGCTGCTGCTGCTGCTGCTGCTGCTGCTGCTGCTGCTGCTGCTGCTGCTGCTGCTGCTGCTGCTGCTGCTGCTGCTGCTGCTGCTGCTCCTCCTCTGCAGGCAGCCGCATCGCCGCCACCGTGAGTGCAGTGCTGCTGCTGCGGTCCGTGCTGCAGCTGTTGCCCAAGATGGGCGACGCCCTGGCCCAGGCACAGAGCACGCTGCTTCAGGCCATATGCAACGCGTGCAAGGAGGCAGCAGTGCAGGAGATGCTGGGCAGAGTAGAGGAGGTGAGTTCATATCATTATTCGTTTTGCACCATACATAGCTTTTGTGCATACTGACTTCCCTAACATCACAAAAACACATCTGAATTTATTTAACAAGCCCATCCTGCTTTGTGTGACTTATTGTGTCTTCGTACTGGTAGGGCATAATGCAGGGCCCTGCATTGCAGCCTGCGTGTTGGTCTCAATCATGGCCAAGGGTCATGTGGGATGTGCATGTGTGCTGCTCGCTGTACAAAGCACCTTTGCCTTGAGGCTAATGCCATTTGTCATCATCATCATCATCGTCAACACATGGCTTTTGCCTGTTGGCGTTGCTGCAACACACACCCAATGCCAATGCCAAAGTCAGTGCCCTGGTACAGCTTAGCTTGGCTGTATGGCCGTGGTGCTGCGATGAGAGCCACAATGGCCAAAGCATTCATGAACCCTACTCACGTCAGGACGGCAGTCATAGCCTACAGACTGGGTTTTGGGGCAGGCCTGTGTGCTGACCCACGCCAGCTTGCGACGCTGCCAGCATTGCCAATAGACAGCGACGTGATTGGGTCCTGCTCCTCATATGCTGGCTCATCAATTCTCAGCATGTTCATACTGCAGGTTGTGGATGCCGAGGCGGTACCCAGCTCCTCCCCCTTCATCAACCGCATCCAGCAGGCAAGTGCTAGCGATGCGTCATGGCCAGGCGCTAGCAATGCGGTATGACGCAGTCTAGGAGCTTGTGAACTAGGAAAGCATGGCTCAAGGTGCAGCATCCAGCAGGCAAGTGCTGGCATGATGGTTGGTTGGGTGGTTTGGCTAGGGGAGCTGGGGAGGTATGATGGGCCGACCAAGCTGACCTGCATGCGAGAGACCTGGCATGCTTTACAGTAACCTGGTAGCCTAGCTAAGCCATGCTGCAAGCGATGTGGAGATCTGGTTGATCTGGCTAGTTGAGCTGATCTGGCTGACCTGGCTGATCTGGCTGATCTGGCTGTGGGAGGAAGCCCTACACATTGTGAAGCAGGGGTCAGCTCGTGCTACCCTGTACCAGCCAGTAATAGACTACCTGGCCCTCTACTTGTGTTCGTCATCATAATCATCGTCATCGCTACATGCCATTCCCCTGTCGGCGTTGCCGGAACATCACATTGTATGTGTGTGTGTGTGTGTTTTAGTTCTTGTTTAGGCTAATCACTGCGCGACTGCCCATGATCAAGGTGCTTTGCCTTTGATTCAACAAACTTTTGAGTTTTTGAGTCAACAGCTAGTCAGCCCCCTTATCCCTCACTAGGGCCTCCATTTGAGCCAGTGGCCAGTGGCCAGTGGCCACTAACAGCCAGTGGCCACTAACAGAGCCAGTGGCCACTGGCCACTAACAGCCACTAGCGGGAATACTAGGGGGCACTAGTGGCCTGACTCAAATGGTGTTAATGGGCTGTGTGGAGTATACACAATGCACATGGACATGGTGCTTGAGTGCCTACCACCTACACTATTGCCTGACCGCGAGGGCTATTGTGTAGAGTCGGCATGAAAAACATGTGCTGATGACAGCTCAACAAAGGGAGGCACACTACTGTGCCACAACAGCCTGCTGCTGCTGGGCCTTGGGAGGCATGTCTCGCAGCCGCTTGTAGCCCAGGCCAGGGTACTCCTTGCCCTTGGCTGGCAGAAGTCCCTGCTCTGGCCATTAGCACAGCTCCAGCGGGCGCCACCTGCTCTCCCAAATGCGCTGCATGTTCAATGCTGCATTGCAGTCCCTGTCCAGCCACCTGCCTCGCTGTGGTGCTGGCTTGGCTTTGGCAGCCTTGCCCTGGCTCAGCTCAGCTACCTGCTCAGCCTTGGTGCGCTTGCTGCGCTTGGCTGGAGGGGGAGTGCTGGGCCCTGAGGCTGCTGCCGATGTGGCTTCCTGGCTGCTGAGTGGGGCATGTGGGGGCTTGCGGGGGGTCACTATTGGACACCACATCAGGCCCTGCACAGGCTAGTCACGCTGCTGGCTCCAGGCTAGGCGCAATAGGCAGAGCTGGGAGTGAACCTCAGCCCGCAGCTGGAGGTGCGCCAGTAGCTTGCGCTTGGTTTCCTTGCAGCCGCGCAGCACAGCGCCACCCGGGACCTTGATCACCTGCAGGCAATCGCAATCAGCACTTTGACAGGCCGCTTTGACAGGCCACATTGACAGGCCAAGACACAATGCGGGGACACAAACAGTGTGGGGACACACAAGCCGGGGGCGGCCCTTTACCTGGCGCCTCTTCGTGTTTCAGCCATTCCTGCGTTGTTTTCCGGGAGGCGAGCGAGACGCTGCGATGACACCAACAGGAGCGACGGGTAATCACACATCGCGTACCCCACGTAGCTCACAGTCGGCTAGGGACGCAGTCGGCTAGGGCCCTTGGGTGCTTACGGGCCCAGCCATCCCTGCTCCGCTTGTACTTTGCTGACTGGTGCAGCCCTCTGCCTGGCTTCGGAAAGACGGTCACTGACCAGCTTGTAGCCCTGCTGATATACTCTTTGTCAGGGGTAGGCAGAGCCTCCACGCCATTCCAGCTGCACGTTTCTAGGGGCGCCTCACACACTCCCAGCAGCACGACAGCTAGTCAGCCCACCACTACACAACTCATAATGCTTGCATGTGACATCATCTAGGGCATGCAGTTACCACCTCCCACGCCATGTGGCTGCTACAGGCCATCCTCTGCATCTTTTGCCCTATGCATCAGCATGTGTGGCAACAGGTGCCACCCTCTTGTAGGGAGTTAAGAGTGATTGCAACACACAGCTTCTCAGCAGCTCACCAGGAGGCATGTCGGCTCGCATTCCAGGAAGCAAGCTCAGCAGGAAGCGTGCCAAGCAGCATGCCGGGAGGCATGCCAGGAAGCAGGAAGCAGCAAATGCAACTGAGCAACTGACTGCATGGGTACATGCATGTTGTGGAAGGTAACAGAGGCCCATGTGATGTCTTGTGTGGTGTCTCAGCCAAACAGCCAAGAGAGGTTGCCTTGTTGGTGACCCATACGCTTGGCCTGCAGTAGCAAGGACACCAACTGTGTGGTGTGGCAGCCGCCTCAGGGGGCTGTGTTGTAGGGAGCCTCGCAGCCACAGGGAGGAGGCCCCGCATGGTTTGGGTTTGTAAGGACTTGCTGTCGATCATATGTCTACACTTGTGTGGTGGGGAGATCAGGGTGGGTAGCCCTGGCGTGCTGCTGTGCAGTGCTTCGCGGTGCGCAAGGGGGCTGACCCATTCCTGGAGGTGGCCCGTGCGGCCTTCACCAAGATCACTGACAAGGTGAGGCATGTCTGCCTGACCCGAGAAGCATGGCGTGCCTGCATTGAGCGAGTATGAAGCACGACACATCCAGTCTGCGGGTATGAGTATGTGTGTTGCAGCAAAGCCAACAGGCAAATGCCATGTGATAGTGATGATGATGGCAAGGGAGCAGTGCCTCCACCATTGCTGCCTGGCTGCTGCAAGGCACACAGGGAGCAGGTACCCCGACATCAGGGGTGGGAGGGAAGGGGTGACATCACAGCCGTCAGACAGCTTCATCCCCTACGGATGTCTACTTGGTGGGAAAAGGATGGGCTCGCAACATTTGCAGCTGGTGTGCGTGCAAGCACCATCACTCATTTGATAATCCAAGATTTGGGCATCACATTCTAGCATGTGGAGCGTGGTTGCATTCAGCTGCTCACGACAACATGGGAAAACGGGTGAGCCTAAGGTGTTAAGCCCAAGGCGTGGCCCTTGAAGGCAAGGGGCGACTCATAAGCGTCATTTCTGACCTCCTTGCACCGTAGCGATGACCTTAACTGCATATCTCATCCATGTAGGCATCAGCAATGGGTTGCAAACGAGGTTTCACCGTCCAGCACTGCATGCACTAAGCTGGACCTCACCAGGTCAACATCAGCACACATAGTTCGGCAGCACAGGTTCAAGTTTTGTACGGCCCATGTCGGCATGTACGTACATGGCGGCATGTGCTGCGTGACCAACATATCCACGAGCCCATATCAGCGCGCGACTGCATTGTCTGCGCTTCGACTGGTCTTACAATGACCGACACGGACATTGACACTACGTCTACACCCATCTTCAAGCCAGCTTCTTCGAAGGGAACTCCTGCAGCCAGTAATGTGCAGCCACGCAGCCAAGAGGAGCTAGGCGCACAATCGCCGGGCGTGGTGCGAGCTGGCTTTGATTTCTGTGATCTACCCTTCGACATTACGTCTGCAATCTGGCGTCGTTTGAGCGCGCACAGTCGGCGCCAGCTGCTGTTGAGCAGCAAGGGTGTGGTTATGGCGATGCTGCGAGAGGCACCCGCCATCCGGCTAGAGCTTCGGCCGCCGACGTGGACCCGACGCGGCTTGCCGCAGTTTCTGGTGCAAGCCCTGTCCATACGTACTCGCCGGCTACTGATTGCAATCACAATGCGGCTGCCGTCCGGCGCGAAGGGCGTCACGGTCGCGGGCCTGGTGGCTTCTAGCCTCAGCTGCCTCCGCCCCTGCCACGCAGCTCAGCAAGTGAGCTTCACCTTCCTTCTAAACAACATGGGCAGCAGCAGTCAGCGGTCGGAGTGGACGCCTGACTGCACAACTGCCATGTTTGCCAAGTTTCCATGCCTGACCGGCCTGACGCTCCGGTGGTGCAGCCTGGGCTCAGGGACGCTGCATCACCTCCTCTCCTACCGCCCACTGTGCTCACAGCTGCAGCAGCTGGACCTCTCTGAGACTCCACCGGCAAACAGTCCCGCAGGCCAGGGAATGAAGTCATGGCTTCAAGGCCGCAGGGATTTTGGAAGCTGCAACCTCAGCCAGCTCAGCCTGCAGCTCTGCGGCAGCCCGGCAGCCCTGCCCTCCATGCTGCCCCTCGCCTCCCACCTCACCCGCCTCACCCTCACACACAATGGCCTGCCTTGCGGGCTGCCCACCTTCCTGCCAATCATTGCACCGCTGACCCGCCTGGTGTGCCTGGAGCTGAGGCTGGGGCATGTGAAAGCTGATTGCAGTGGGCTGGAGCGCTTTGTTCCATGCCTGCCCCGCTGCCTGCACAGCCTGCTGCTGCCAGGGGTCAGGGTGTCTGGGCTGCAGCAGCTGGACGCCCTGCTGGCCGCCACCCAGCTCACACGCCTCCACCTGCACAGCATCAGCTGGCCGGCTGACCCAGGGCCAGGGGGCAGCCTGCTGGAAAGCCGGGCTGACTCAGCCTGCAGCTGGCAGCAGCTGCAGCTAGATGACTGGGAGGGCAAACAGCAGGAGCCCTGGGCCATGCTGGCCCGCCTGCCCCTGCACTCCCTCACCCAGCCCTTCCACATCCCTTTCCTGCCGCTGCACACCTGCCCCTGCCCCAACCTGCTGGCTGCAGTGGTGGCCAACTTGAGCAGGTGCAGACCAGGGTTGCTGGAGGTGGAGGTAGCCAGCATCAGGGGCTGCTGGGCGGGTGTGGATCTCGATGAGGACCCAGCAGCAGTAGCAGCCTTAGGCAGCGACCCTGACTCAGCCCCTCCCCACTCTCCTACACCTCCTCACCGCCCAGTTGCGCGCCAAAGTCCTCCCCGCCCCACTCTCACCGTGGGCCAAGTGGTAACCCTCATAGCTCCGTTGCGACACTGGATCAAAGGTGTGGAGCTGCCCTTGAAGCAGATGTCAGTCCCACGCCTGGCAGCCCTGGCCGCCGCCTTCCCCGCCGCCACCCGCCTGCGCTGCACCGGCAATGGCCCCGACTCTGACCAGCCAGGCTTTGACTGGAGCCTGCTGCCCTCCCTCCTCCCCTCCCTGACCCATGTGGAGGTGCAGCGGGTGCGGCTGCAGGCTGAGCTGGTTGAGGCGCTGCAGCGGCTGGCTCAGGATCCCAGAGCCCTGGGGCTGGCCTTGCGCATCAACTGGCTGAACACCAGCAGCGCGCCGCCAGACGCGTTGCAAAAGATAATGGGCTTGGTGTCAGGGCCAGGGAGCCTCAGCCTTGACGTGCTTGGGTCAGGTCCTGGCTGGTCCTGACACTGGCACTGCAGCAGGACCGGGGGCTGGGTGTGACCTGTGGGGGTGGAGGGAGGGTGGGCAGGCTGGGCAGCCCAAGTATGATTATATTCAGGCAGCATGCGCTGGCAGCCCCACCTTGCTGTCCAGTGGTCACTATGCCATGGGGCGGCCATGGTGTGGGGTGTAGTGGGTGGGGCGTAGGGTGGGTTGGAGTGGGCACGTTGGGTGGGTGGGTGGCGTGGAATGTGATTGGTCGGTTGGTCGGTGGGTTGGCTGGGTGGTTGATTGGGTGGGTGGCATTGAGTGGGGTGGAGTGGGCTAGGCGTCGGACGTAGGGTGGAGTGTGTAGGTGGGGTTGGGTGGGGAAGGAGGCCGCTGTCCCAGTACTGCTAGGGAGTTATTAATGTGCTGATACACAGCCTAGCAGCACAGCAGCAGAGAGCTAGGCTGTGACAGCCAGCAGGTCCCATGCAGCTGCATGGCTATCCTGGTGAACTAAGCCTGGCGTCAGTCCGGTGGCCTGCGCCGAAAGCCTGAACTAGAACACGAATTGAAGCGTTCCCTGATCACCAACCAGCACCTGGCTATACCCAGTCTGTTGCTAGCCACAGAGTCATAGAACCACAAGCAGCATTGCCAAGTGGCCTCAGAGCCATGCTGCTGACTGACATGACCCACTGACAAGTCAACATTGTGAGCTGCGTACAGGTGTAGTGGGTATACACTTTTCCTTCAGCCTTGGTGCATATGTGGTGGAGCTGGTGACGATGCATGATCAGGAGGACATGATGACATGATGTGGCGGCAGGGGCAGCCAGACCCCTAGCCAATGCTACATGCATGGTGCAATGCATGGTATTGATGTCTTTTGTTGTTCCTCCCTGCTTTGTACCTCATACTGCCTCGTATATCCTGCTTTGTACCTCTTGAGGAGGTCATTGCGTCGGCTATGGGTGTGCTGTGTCCACAAGGCATAACCACTGTGAGCCGTAGAAGCCATTGTGATAACAGGGGTGGCCTCAGACTGCCCCAGGCTGTCATGCCTCAGCCAGCCATTGCCTGAGGCGGTCATTGCCTGAGGCCGGCAGTACCTCCAACTGTTGGCTGCACAGGCTTTTGACAGCGACACAGGCTGGCAGTGATGGCTGCTGCTGGACAGAGAACGCCGCCGCCCGCCTGCCCCTGCAGGTGCCGCAGCTAGCCGACAAGTACCGGCTGGAGCTGGACGATGCCAACAGCAGCGGTGCCGCCAGCCGGCAGCACGGGGCCTGGGCCCAAGCACGGGGTGCAGGCCACAGCAGCCGGAGGCTGGCGCACCCCTTGCAGCCTGGGCAAGAGGAGGGAGTGCCTGAGGAGGAGGGGGAGGAGGAGTGGGCTGAGGGGCAGGAGCAAGAGCAGGAGGTTGGAGGGGCGGGGTGGGGCCGACGGGGCGGGACGACCAAGCGGGGTGTGGGGCAGGCCAGTGCCGGCCAGCAGCTGCAGGTGAGAGGGGTGTTTTGGTGTCCACCCCACCCTGAGCAAGGGGGTCATGCTGAGAAGGGCAAAGGCTAGGCTGGGCTAGGCTGCATGGTTCTAGGCTTTTGCAGGGCTCTTTAGGGAGGAGGGTGGGGCGTGGAGAGGCACTCTCACTCCCCCCACAAACGCCCTTCTTTACCTTGCACAGCAGCCAGGCAGCCCAGCCCAGCCTGCTGCTCAGCACTGTACCAGCAGCACCTAGCCCCAGCCCCAGGCCAAATCTTACCAGCCCCGTATAGCTGCCAGTCCCAGGCCAATACTTATCAGTCCCGGGCCAAGTCTATCCCTGCACCCCTTCCTCACACCTCCCTCCCTCCCTCAGCTACCCCAACAGCAGGACGCTTCCATGCAGAGTGCCACACATGCCTAATGGCTGTGGCTGCTGCTGCTGGGCACGCCTCAGGTCAAGTACGCCAACAGGCGCGGCTTCCACCTGCAGCTGCCCTCTACCCTGGGACCTGCCCAGCGCCCTGTCAACCTGCCCAGGTAGCTTTGCTCTTCAGTTGCCATCAAACCACTGCCTGAGTCTCTCCCTTCTCGACTGTCCCGACCTAGACCCAGACCCAGACCCAGGCCATGGCCCATGGCCTTGGCTACTGCCCCGCCACTCCTGCCCCTCCTGACCCCCCCTCCCGCCCTCCCGCCCCTCCCCTTGGCTCCAGGGGCTGGCTGGTGTTGGAGAAGCGTGGGCGCAACAGCCTGCTGGCATCCACCCACGAGCTGAACGCCCTGAACGCCCGGCTGCAGGATGCCGCTCACGACTGCCTGGTGCTCACCGAGCAGGTGTGGTAGGTTTGGAAGGCTGCATCTCCCTGTCCCACAACCTGCTCTGATCTATACACATGTCAAACCACTGATGAGGTGGGAGGGAGGCTGCACCTCTGTACTACAAGGTCTGCTCTACACGGCTCGATGCGTGGTGGTGCTGGTCCTTGCTGCTAGGTGCTAGGCTGAGGTGGAAGGCTACATCTCTAGACTGCATGGCCTGCTCTACACGGCTCAAGGCTGGGTGGTGCTGGTGCTTGCTGCCAGGTGCTGGACGGGCTGGTGGCACATGTGGGTCGTCACATGCGGCTGCTGCTGCGCCTGGTCGACAGCCTGGCCTTGCTGGACATGCTGCTGGCGTTTGGGGAGGTGGCAGGCCATGCCCCTGCTGGCCGGCCCTACTGCAGGCCCCTGGTGCTGGAGGGGGGTGGGCGGCTGAGTATAACCCAGGTGGGGGACAGCAGCAGGGGGGAGGGGCAGTAGCAGGGGGGTGGGGCAGCAGCAGGGGGCAGGGCAGCAACAGGGGGGTGGGGCAGCAGCAAGGTGGGAAGGCTACTACTGGTCAGGTGTGGTGTACTCAGGCATGGCCACCGCCGATTCTGGCCTGCTTTGCAGAGTGTTGTGCCTCATCCTACCTCATCCTACCATATGCAGAGTCGCAATGGTCAGGCAGGCTGTGGCAAGGTTGAGGATGCTATGCGGCTACTAGGCCCTGAGACACTGAACCCAGCCCTCCCACCACTTCAAGCATGCTGTGCCGCAACCACCCAACCACCTCCCCATGGCAGCTCTGGGTGGGTTTCACAGGGCCGTCACCCCCTGCTAGACGCCCGGCCTGACTCGGCCTGCCAACCTAACGACACCGACATGGAGCAGGAGGAGGCGTGCCTGCACCTCATCACCGGCCCCAACATGGTGGGTTGCCAGCAGCAGCAGCAACAGCAGGGGAGGGCAGCAGCCGCCGCCGCAGCAGCAGCAGCAGCAACAGCAACAGCAACAGCAACAGCAGCAGCAGCAGCGGCGGCAGAGTGCAGCAGCGGGCCAGCAGCAGCATGGAGTGGTGTGCGTCACACAGCATACCAGCAGCAGCCACTGCAGCAGCAGCAGTGGGCTGGCTGCTCTGTGACCTCTGTGACCCCACATGGGCTCCTGGTTGGTTCCCCATCCCCCCTTTACCCCACCCCTTTTACCCCCCCTACCACCCCCACCCTACCCCGCCCCCACCCTTACCCCCCCACCCTACCCAGCCCCCTGCCTGTTCCCCCTGCTGCTGTGTGGCCACAGGCAGGCAAGAGCACCTACTTGAAGCAGGTCGCCCTGCTGGTGGTGATGGCCCAAGCGGGCTGCCTGGTGCCGGCTGCTGCTATGGCCTTCAGGTAAGCCACGCTTGCGGCCACGCACTGTCTTTCAGCAATCAGGTCAGCAGCAGCAGTCAGGTGGCTGCAGGTGAGCCGCTTGTAGGCTGAAAGAAGAGAAGGTGGAAAGTGTAGGAAATGAAGAGAAAGCTTGAAGGTCCTGAAACACACTGTCAGTCAGCAGGCAGGGAGCAGCAGGTGAGGCAGCCCAGGCAGGGTGCCTGGGCAGGGTCAGGCGGGTGGTAGCTAGTGTGTAGTAGGTTAACTGAATGGGAGTCTATGCGGCAGGGATGGCAGGGAGCGCGGTAGTGGCGTTGCTGTCAATTATGAGGGAATCGCGGGTAGCAGGCAGGCTGGGCAGGGTCAACGGCAGGGTGGGCAGGGGGCAGCGGGCCGGCTGGGCAGGAGCAGCAGGCAGGGTGGGCAGGGGCAGCAGGCAGGGTGTGTAATTACAATATCCCGCCCGTCGTGCAGTCAGTGGCTCAGTTGGTATGCCAACTATTACATGGAGAAAATAAAGGCACGCTTCCTCGGCACTAGGCACGCTTCCTCGGGAGAGTAGTTCTTTCTTTCTTTCTTTCTTTCTTTCTTTTGTTATAACAACGCTTGGGAAGAATTCAGTCGAGGTCACCTAGAGCATGGGGCGCAGCACTGACAATGCCCTGACACCCCCGCTTTGCCTAGACAGGCCCTTCACCCCTGCCTGCCTAAACAGGTCCTTCACCCCTGCCTGCCTAAACAGGTCCTTCACCCCTGCCTTGCCTGAAGAGGTCCTTCACCCCTGCCTTGTCTGAACAGGCCCTTCACCCGTCTGTTCACCCGCATGGGCACCGGGGACTCCATAGAGACCAACGCTAGCAGCTTCATGATGGAGATGCAGGTCAGCTGTGGACCTGACTGCTCCTGCTGATGCCTGCCTGCATTTTTCTTCTTCTTCCTCTTCTTCTTGTTCTTCTCTTTCATTGACTGAACCCGCTAGCACCCTTCAGATATCTGTGCCCTAGCACCCTGGCACCCCTATCACACCTAGGCCAGAGGGTCTGCGCTCCCTCACACATTGTCACAGCTTTGCCCTATGTCAACCACAGCTTTGTATCCATTGATCCGCCAAACTCTCCCTATTCACACTCATTACACCTTGGATGGCATACCTTGTATGCCTGCCTCCCTCCTTTCCTCCCTCCCCTCCTCCTCTCCTCCCTCCCCTCCTCTCTCCCCTCCGCTACCCCCTCATCCCCAATTCCTACCTCCCTACCCCTCCTCGCATCCACACGACCATGGCCACCTCAAGGCTGGCTGAGTCACACCCTTCCTCCCACTCATGCACTCCATGCATCCCCACCCATGTCTCACAGGAGGTTGCCAATATCCTGGACCACGCTGACAGCCACAGCCTGGTACTGGTGGATGAGCTGGGTCGCGCCACCTCCACCTCTGATGGCGTGGCTCTGGCCTGGGCTGTGTGTGAGGAGCTGCTGCGCTGCCGGGTGCTGGCACTGTTCGCCACCCACTTCCAGCAGCTGGAGGCTCTCACCCTCACCTACGCACATGCACGGCTGTGGCGCCTAATGGTGAGGGGTGCTGGGGCGGGGCAGGGCGGAGCAGGGCGGAGCAAGGCAGGGGAAAGATGGGTGGGCAACGCAGGGTTGCCTGAGGCGAGATTGGGTAGATGGTTGCACAAGATGCTTCCACTGGCCATGCTTCCACGGCTCCCGCTGTCGTAGCCTTCGTGGTCGACATCACTGCTGCTCTTGGCCCTCCCCAATCCAGGTTAATGCCGCCCCGCAGCACCTAGACTTCACCTGGCAGCTGAAGGGCGGGTGCCAGGCACCCCTGCCCCCTCACTACGGCCTGACCCTGGCTGCCAGCCTGGGCTTCCCACCACCACTCCTAGAGCGAGCCAGAAGGTTGGTGCCAGCTCGTCCACTACTTCATCTGACCACGCCATCTCACCTCACCGTGTGTCAAATCTGAGCAGATCCGTGTGTGGGATCTGACCGTGCGAGATTTGATCTCGCTGGCTGGCCACTCTACCAGCTGCACCCTAATGCTTAGCAGTCTAGCATAACTCCTGTGTGCCGCCCATGGCAAACTATTACAGCCCATGCAGGTGTCCACGGTATTTACATGGTGCATGGACACACATACATGGTGGCGCATGGTAGTGTTACATGGCGTGCAGGGTGGCTGCTCTCGTGCAAATCAGAGAAGCAGCCTGTCTTCCGACCTTAGTACCGGCTTCGTCACCCCTTCCTCTCCACACAAGCCCCCAAGACCCCTCACAGGCCGGCTGGCCCCCAGCCCCTGGGCAGGCTACTTCCAGGATGCTGCAGCCAGGGGTAGACACTCGGGCACCAGGTCCTGCCCAGCAGGAGCAGCAAGACCGCCTGGCACACGGCAGTGGAGGCCTGGGGGAAAGGGGTGAGGAGGCAGCAGCAAGCTGGGCTCGGGAACTAGCTCAGGTGGCGCTGCAGGTGGAGGCATTGGTGCAACAGCTGGGTGTGGACCCTCTGACGGCTGACGATGGCAAAGGTGGGCTCTGTGGTGGTGCCTGAGGTAGCAGTTGAGGCAGAAGGGCAAGGAGCAGAAGCAGAAGTAGGGGCTATCCGCAACCATAAGCGCTCGTAGTCATGAGTCATCGCTTCAAGCGGTTCTAGTGAGCATAATAGTGTGGGTGATGGTGTGGCGCATGCTGCAGGACTGGCTCCGAGCACTACCGGCTACGAAGCTGACGAGGGCGATCCTTTCTCGTGGCTGGGCGACGGCGATGGCGCGGCGCCTGACGCCGTCTGGGGTGCGCTGGGCCTCGATGAGGCGTCGCGGTTGCCGCTCAGGGCAGAGGACGCAAAAGCCGTGAAATCCGCAAGTTGTGGCAATCGTTGGGACGCGAAGGCGTTGGAGACTTGCCCGCAGCTGGCCGGCCTGCTCGCGAGGCTCCGCACGTTGCAAGCGAGGCTGGCGGCGGGCTAGGGCAGATACATTGGACAATCTGCTGGTTGCTACAGCAATGCTCCTTGGGCGTGCGCTGAGTGCCAGAAGGACACCTGCCAGAGAATGTGGGCTGAGAGGGGGAGTGGGAGGGGGAGTGAGAAGGAAGAATACTTTCAACCAACACAGTAGAGCTATGACAGGCTCTCGGGTTGATATGTCACCCGCTTTGTGGCTGTGCTGGGTAAGCACATGCAATGCATACTAACTCGGCCGAACCTTGATTCCTTCATGATTGTCTTGCATGTTCATGCAGCCATAGTGGTGGTGATTCATGGCTGGGTTCAAGTCTTGGCCAATTCATAGATCTGGATCTTGTTACATCACACAGGCAAATTAGTGCGGATATTCGTCATCCTAGGGGGGTAGTTTTTTGATGCGGTTCGCCTCGGATTGTCCTTGCGACTCCAACGCCACTTGACGCTTGTTGAAATTCTGAGTATGTGAGCAGTTGGAGTGTAGGTACCTACAGTACTGTAGATGTCTACAGTACTGTAGATGTCTACAGTACTGTAGACACCTACAGTACTGTAGGTCAGATTTGACAAGGTCTCTTGTAAATAGGGTACCATGCTGTTCTCCACATTCAAACCACCATTTGCTACCGCGATTGCACCGTCAGCTTCTGCGTGCTATAAATAGTGAGAGGCGTCGAAGCGTAGGCCCGCAAGCTCGATATGGATATTTGTGCCGAAAGTTGTGTCCACGCAATAAGGTCGCCATAGGGAGCTACATACATACGTGTAAGGTCTAAGGCCGGGGCCCGTCTCTATCGCAAGCTAGGTCCGTTCTGTCGGTTGTACTGGGTAGCTCGGCTTGCAAGCTCCCGCACAGCTGTGGATGTTAATGATGCCCCGCAATCACAACAACCTCCTGCACCGCACCCTCCTATGTAATATCGAGTGCGGCAGAGATTGCCGCAGAAGTTGTTTGCGGTTGGCCCTCAACCATCCATCATTACATCTAACCTCACATCATAACATCATGACTCTTAGCCTACATCATTAAATCAAACTGCCACTTGTGTTCCTGCCAATCACCGACTGCATGGTATGGGCAAGGGCTCTGGCTCTTGCAAGGGCTGGTCTCAGGGTCGATACCGAATCCTAGAGGCTGAATAAGGCTGGGCAGGGCTGGGCTGGGATTGGCAACATAGGCACGTTGTGTTGTCAGCACATTTGCACAGCACTGTCGGGATAGCAAACGAGCTTGGGCTAAATTGAGTTGTTCCTGCATGGGGGTGAAGGGGGCATGGGGTTTAAGGATGCATGGGGGGAAGGCAGCTACAGTACTGTAGACATGGACAGTACTGTAGACATGGACAGTACTGTAGACATGGACAGTACTGTAGACATGGACAGTACTGTAGACATGGACAGTACTGTAGACATGGACAGTACTGTAGACATGGACAGTACTGTAGACATGGACAGTACTGTAGACATGGACAGTACTGTAGACATGGACAGTACTGTAGACATGGACAGTACTGTAGACATGGACAGTACTGTAGACATGGACAGTACTGTAGACATGGACAGTACTGTAGACATGGACAGTACTGTAGACATGGACAGTACTGTAGACATGGACAGTACTGTAGACATGGACAGTACTGTAGACATGGACAGTACTGTAGACATGGACAGTACTGTAGACATGGACAGTACTGTAGACATGGACAGTACTGTAGACATGGACAGTACTGTAGACATGGACAGTACTGTAGGCATGGACAGTACTGTAGGCATGGACAGTACTGTAGGCATGGACAGTACTGTAGGCATGGACAGTACTGTAGGCATGGACAGTACTGTAGGCATGGACAGTACTGTAGGCATGGACAGTACTGTAGGCATGGACAGTACTGTAGGCATGGACAGTACTGTAGGCATGGACAGTACTGTAGACATGGACAGTACTGTAGACATGGACAGTACTGTAGACATGGACAGTACTGTAGACATGGACAGTACTGTAGACATGGACAGTACTGTAGACATGGACAGTACTGTAGACATGGACAGTACTGTAGACATGGACAGTACTGTAGACATGGACAGTACTGTAGACATGGACAGTACTGTAGACATGGACAGTACTGTAGACATGGTACCTCGAGGTACTGTAGATGTCTACAGTACTGTAGATGTCTACAGTACTGTAGGTGTCTACAGTACTGTAGATGTCTACAGTACTGTAGATGTCTACAGTACTGTAGGTACCTACAGTACTGTAGGTGGTCTCTCGAGGTACCTCGAGGTACCTCGAGGTACTGTAGATGTCTACAGTACTGTAGATGTCTACAGTACTGTAGGTGTCTACAGTACTGTAGATGTCTACAGTACTGTAGATGTCTACAGTACTGTAGGTACCTACAGTACTGTAAGTTGTCTCTCGAGGTACCTCGAGGTACCTCGAGGTACTGTAGATGTCTACAGTACTGTAGATGTCTACAGTACTGTAGGTGTCTACAGTACTGTAGATGTCTACAGTACTGTAGATGTCTACAGTACTGTAGGTACCTACAGTACTGTAGGTGGTCTCTCGAGGTACCTCGAGGTACCTCGAGGTACTGTAGATGTCTACAGTACTGTAGATGTCTACAGTACTGTAGGTGTCTACAGTACTGTAGATGTCTACAGTACTGTAGATGTCTACAGTACTGTAGGTACCTACAGTACTGTAAGTGGTCTCTCGAGGTACCTCGAGGTACCTCGAGGTACTGTAGATGTCTACAGTACTGTAGATGTCTACAGTACTGTAGGTGTCTACAGTACTGTAGATGTCTACAGTACTGTAGATGTCTACAGTACTGTAGGTACCTACAGTACTGTAAGTGGTCTCTCGAGGTACCTCGAGGTACCTCGAGGTACTGTAGATGTCTACAGTACTGTAGATGTCTACAGTACTGTAGATACCTACAGTACTGTAAGTGGTCTCTCGAGGTACCCCGACAGTACTGTAGACACCTACAGTACTGTAGCATAGCCGTATCTCACCAACCGCGCAAAATCACGAATTTTAGTTTCAACCCCCAATCTTACAATGCCTTCATTTGACTATGTACCAAGTCCGAGGCTCCGAATCTCAAAAATGCTGTTACTAATTTGCCTGAGTGATATACCGTAGTGACACGCAATCAGAGGGGGTGCTTTTGTTATACGGTTCGCCTCGGAGTCAGACTGTTCTTCCATGGCCACCAACATCGTAGACACATTCATAGTGATCTGCGAGATACGCGTATTATATAATCAACATTTAGCCATATGTATATAATTATATAGCCATATTTAGCCATACTTATATCATCAACTGCCCCTTACCTAATGCTGCAGCACTGCACCAAACCTCATCGTGCATAACTGCACCATAATCAGTCCAGTAGATTTATGATGCAATAAAGTAACTTTATTATTAATTTATTGGTGTTTTGGTGGGTTGAAAATTGTTGTTTCTTTGAATTTCGTTTGCTTCTCATGGTGTAGTACTGCACCTGTCCCTAGTGCACTACTGCATTGCACCCTATTGTGCTGTACTGCACCACAACGAGTGGTATTATAGAACACCTTAGCAATATCTCACCAATAAGGCATATTCAAGGCGGCTGCCCCAATAGTGAACAAATGCATGTGTAGCCAATGTGCTATTGCTAGGTGTTGCACATGGCAGCCTCTGGCTTCGTAGAGGAATTGAGAATTAAGAGTCACCGAACATGTATCACTTCAATGTTTGAGCCAGGCGTTGTCACCAAATATGTGCCGAAAGGCTCTTTGGGTCCAGTTTTTGGTTTTCACCAAATCAGCGTATCACCAACAAGGCGTATCACTACAGTATCTTCTAACTTTGCAGCGGTAACCCAACCCGCATAAAGAAATGAAAACTCACAAGCACCCCATGAAGGCCTGGCCAGTTAGGTCATTATAGGCCCATATGTGAACGTATAGGACACTGGCATACCACAAAAAGAAGTTCAGGCAACCATTACTCCTATTGCTATGATACATGATACATGTGAGCACTACATGCTCTGCTGCTTATCCACAACGTGAACACGTGATCATGCAGCACCCTGATGGCTGGCCATGTGTAGCAGCCAGGGCCACAGCCTCCAGTGCCTGGCAGACCTAGCAGAGCCAAGGGGTCCATGAGGCCCCATGCCGCCACCCCCTCCCAAGATTCCCAGGTAGCCCATGATCAGCACCTCCTTCCCACCATTCACCATCCCACCGGCCCACCAGCACCTTGATAGGAGCAGGTCCCAACCCAAGCAACCGCCTGACCTTCAACCGTAAGGTCGCTTTCCAGGCACAGCAGCGACCTTACCGTTTGGGCATGTGGTCACGTTTCCACGATTGTCTTCACGGTAGTGTACGTGGCCACGTACAGCCACACTTCCAATCAGCATACGATATGCGTTCCGCTTTGCCTTCTAATGTTACCCCGAGACCTTACCTAGCGCATGCGGTCCCGCACTCAGCTGCTGGCATGCTGTCTGTGCCAGCAACGGCACCTCCTCTGCAGGCCTCAGGAAAGCAGGGTCCTCGTCCCCGCCTCCCCCCTCCCCACCATCCATCCCCTCCTCCCTGGCAACAGCCCGAAGTGCTTGCTTCAGAGCCAAGCCCACGTAGAGCACTGCAATGATGGCCAGGCTGCCTGCTACTACCACCACGGCCAGCTGACCCCGGGCATCACCCAGCTTGCCTCCCTCTTGGATGGTCTTGATGATGTTGTTGCTGGTGGAGCCAACGTAAGTGTAGAGCAAGGTGTAGGGGAGCATGGCCAGGGCCGTGGCCAGCGCGAACAGGCGTAGCCGCATGCACGTCAGGGCCAGGGCATAGTTCATAATGCTGCGGCCAGGGCAGGGGCAGCAGGCAGGCAGGCGAGGAGCAGCTGTTGGTGGTGGTTGGTGTTTCAGCTAGACTCTGCTTCACACTCACATCCCTGCATGCCCAAGGGCTGATCCAGGCAGTTCAGGATACGTTGCTCATTCCTCTGAACTGATGGTTAAAAGCCATGTCATCCACCATGTGTGTGCCTTGTGTGCATGGCTGCAACTGGTGCTTGTAGATGAGCACCGCACCACCCAGGTCAGCTCAGCAGTGAATGGCAAGCAGCCATGTGAGGAGGAGCTGGACCATTAGCAGCCCACCAGGCGTGCAGGCTGGAAGCCCCCAGCAGGGCAGGTGGACAACCGCCTGCTGCGCCCAGCCTGGAGCCAGCAGCGTGACCAGCCTGTGCGGGGCCTGATGTGGTGCTCGGTAGTGGGCCCTCGCAAGCCCCCACAGGCCCCATGCTGCAGCCAGGAAGCCACACCGGCAGCAGCCTCAGAGCCAGGGCCCAGCACTCCCCCTCCAGCCAAGCGCAGCAAGCGCACCAAGGCTGAGCAGGTAGCTGAGCTGAGCAAGGGCAAGGCTGCCAAAGCCAAGCCAGCACCAGAGCCAGGCAGGTGGCTGGACAGGGACTGCAATGCGGCGCTGAACATGCAGCGCATTGGGGAGAGCAGGTAGCGCCCGCTGGAGCTGTGCTGGTGGCCAGAGCAGGGAGCTCTGCCAGCCAAGGGCAAGGAGTACCCTGGCCTGGGCTACAAGCGGCTGCGAGACATGCCTCCCAAGGCCCAGCAGCAGCAGGCTGTTGTGGCACAGTAGTGTGCCTCCCTTTGTTGAGCTGTCATCAGCGCATGTTTGTCATGTCCATGTGCTTTGGGTATACTCCACACAGCCCAAGAACACCATCTGAGTTGGGCCACTAGTGGCCCCTAGTATTCCCGCTAGTGGCCGCTAGTGGCCACTGCTGGTCCGGCTCAAATGGAGGCCCTAGTGTGGGACAGGGGGGCTGTTCAGCTAGACTGTAAAACTGAAACTGAAATTGGGACACCATGGCTGCCTCCTCCTCCAGTGCGCAGGAGCTGTTTTACAGCCCGGCAGATGTGTCAGCAGGGACTGCAATGCAACGCTGATGATGCAGCACATTGGGGAGAGCAAGTGCACCTGCTAGAGATGTGCTTATGGCCAGACCACTCTCAGCCAAGGGAAGGCAGTGCCCTGGCCTGGGCTTAAGGCGCAGGAGTGCGCAGGAGCTGTCAGGCAGAAGCAGGCGGAGGTAGACAGCTCCGGTGCATAGTGCCTAGTGCACAATGCATATGCCTATGCAGTAGTATCAGCAGTTATGAGGGTTGAGATGCCAGCCAGTGAGCATCCCACATACGAACGGAGAGCATCACGTCTGTCTATCAATATCGAAGCACTTGAAGGATCAGCTTATGGCAATGCGGCAAAACAAGTGACTGGCTAAAGCACCTTGACCAGCTGTGAAACTGCCCTTACCTAGTCAAAGAGCCAGCACTGTCAACACCAATTCTCAGTACCACAAAACTTGTCCAACATGGAACAACATGTCTGACTGTGGCTAATCTCACTCAGCTACTACAAATAGGTTTTAGCATCCTCGGTCGCACCCTTGATGACTGCAAACCTCACATCGATGGCACGTTCGTGGGCAAACCCCATGACCACTGGGCACCTCATCAAAACTAACAGCTAATGCTTGAAAGGCGAAGAGCCTGTGCAAACTACCGCAGCCGACCAGGAGTCAGGCCAGCTTGTAGCATGGTGCTATAACAGTTTGTGTCACCACCAACAGCAGCAGCAGTAGCTTTGCATGGCATGGCATCTGGCAAGGCGGCAAGACACATGATTATGATCTCAAGCGTATGTGTTGTGCTCAGACGCCAGTGCCTCCACCCCACCCCTCAGGCCCATCCGCCCTGTTCTACTAGGTGCTACCGGGTGCAGTGGGTGCCCCAATAAAAGTGCCTGCCCTCACAGCACATTATTCCCCTACTATTCTGGGCAGGGGCTGTGTTATCTGTATGGTTTGCATGCAGCAAGCATCCGTCACCAGTACGTGACTCCCTACCCCGACCCTGATGGGCTGATGGTCAGATGACGCGCATTGCTTTGCAGCTACCAATGTGCCAAACGCTATCGAAAAAGATGCAGTATTGAGAGAGTACTTGCATGCATATTACCAACCCCATGTTGGGGGCGCCTGACCCAGGCCTCGTTCAGTTTGACATCTTTAAAATAACATCATGTTCTCCAAGCAGAATCAGGGCCACGGGGCTGTGGGGTGGCAGTTGAGCTATGAAACTTTGCACGCAGGTGGATGGCATGTTGGGGAGTACAACTCTCAGAGGAGACGAGTCCAGATTCGGTCATGGTGTGGAGTTGTGTCACTGACTGCATGGCCCTGACCCTGAGATCGGCTAAGGGAGTTTGGGGTCACCGACCAAAGTGAGTTTCTGGCTTATCTGAGCATGAGCGTTTGTAACACGATGTTAGAGGAGCTTAACCTAGTAAGTAGCATGTTGTAAGTCCAAATGGTCGAGCTGTGGCATTGCCCTCTAGGTATGGGGAGGAGGTGGGCTCAGTGCCACATTCCCGCAACCGCTCTCCGATCCGACTGCTGCTGCCGACGCGCATGCTCGTGTAGAGCAGCCTCAGCGACGAGGGCGGTCGCAGAGATGACTGAATGCTTCGCAACGGGTCAAATTTGCATCATTAATTTTGATGCTTTGCTGTGCACGGCCTACTGACTGCGAAATTATTCTGGATGGGTAAAAGATAGCTGGCTGTGTCAGCTACATTGTGAATCATCTAGCATTACGTTTGGCGCAGTGAGTACAAAGTTACAGCCGTCCTACTACCAGGGGTAGGTTTTCTGTTAGTTGGGGGCGCCTGACTTTGGGTCTGGTTTTTGGTTTTCACCAAATCAGCGTATCATTAACAAGGCGTATCACTACAGTATCTTCTACCTTTGCAGCGGTCTCCCAACCCGCATAAAGAAATGAAAACTCACAAGCACCCCATGAAGGCCAGGCCAGTTAGGTCATTATAGGCCCATATGTGAACGTATAGGACACTGGCATACCACAAAAAGAAGTTCAGGCAACCATTACTCCTATTGCTATGATACATGTGAGCACTACATGCTCTGCTGCTTATCCACAACACCCTGATGGCTGGCCATGTGTAGCAGCCAGCGCCACATCCTCCATTGCCTGACAGACCTAGCAGAGCCAAGGGGTCCCTGAGGCCCCATGCCGCCACCCCCTCCCCAGGTTGCCCATGATCAGCACCTCCTTCACCCACCAGCACCCACCACTCACCATCCCACCGGCCCACCAGCACCTTGATAGGAGCAGGTCCCAACCCAAGGAACCGCCTGACCTTCAACCGTAAGGTCGGTTTCCAGGCACAACAGCGACCTTACCGTTTGGGCATGTGGTCACGTTTCCACGACTGTCTTCACGGTAGTGTACTTGGCCACGTACAGCCACACTTCCAATCAGCATACGATATGCGTTCCGCTCTGCCTTCTAATGTTACCCCAAGACCTTACCCAGCGCCTGCGGTCCGGCACTCAGCTGCTGGCATGCTGTCTGTGCCAGCAACGGCACCTCCTCCGCAGGCCTCAGGAAAGCAGGGTCCTCGTCCCCGCCTCCCCCTTCCCCACCATCCATCCCCTCCTCCCTGGCAACAGCCCGCAGTGCTTGCTTCAGAGCCAAGCCCACGTAGAGCACTGCAATGATGGCCAGGCTGCCTGCTACTACCACCACGGCCAGCTGACCCCGGGCATCACCCAGCTTGCCACCCTCTTGGATGGTCTTGATGATGTTGTTGCTGGTGGAGCCAACGTAAGTGTAGAGCAGGGTGTAGGGGAGCATGGCCAGGGCCGTGGCTAGGGCGAACAGGCGTAGCCGCATGCACGTCAGGGCCAGGGCATAGTTCATAATGCTGCGGCCAGGGCAGGGGCAGCAGGCAGGCAGGCGAGCAGCAGCTGTTGGTGGTGGTTGGTGTTTTACAGTCGCACAGCTGACAGCCGCAGGGCTGTTCAGCTAGACTCCAGCTGCTGCAGCTGTGACCACAGGTGGGCGGTGGGAGAGAAGGTGATGCAGTGAGCCCAGGCTGCACCACCGCCATCAAGATAATCATCATTATCCTTATCACTCAGGCAAATCTTGAATCATTACTATTGTTGGAAATACATTGCTCATTGCCTTGAACTGATGGCTGAGAAGAAGTGGAAGGGCACCAACAAGCAAAAGAAGGGCCCGGCAAAAAAACTGAAAGGTGCGTGTCCCTAGCCGACTGTGTGCTACGTGAGGTACACGATGTGTAGTTACCCGTCGCTACTGTTGATTCCATCGCAGCATCTCGCTCACCGCAAGGAAAACAACGACAGGAGCGCAGGAATGGCTGAAACACGAAGAGGCGCCAGGTAAAGGGCCGCCCCCGCCTTGTGTGTCCACGCACTGCTTGTGTCCCCGCATTGTGTCTTGGCCTGCCTCACAGCCCTCACAGCCCTCACAGCCTCCCCCTCTCACCTATCTGGGAGCACTGGCGACAGACGCAGCAGCAGGACCAGGCGCAGGCCATCCTTCTGAAACAACGCCTTCTCTATGAGTGTCCATGAGGGGAAGCGTGAGTGCAGGCAGGCAGTCAGGGCATCCCTGCAGCAGCAGCCTGGCAAGCGCTTAGCAGGCACAGGCTGGCAAGAAGTCAGGGCATCCCTGCAACAACACTCCACTAGCTGTCCTGCAGCAGCAGCTCCGGAATACACAGCACATCTCCAGAAAAAGTCATCCACTGTCCTGACCAGGCACTGGACCTGTTGCTGCACATCATTGAGGCACGCACTGCAAACCTCTCCTATCCAGGCTACAAGGCAGCTGCGCTTAGTCAAAAGAAGGGTTGGCAGTAACATTTGCTGCTGCTGCTGCTCCATGACGATGGGTGACGCTGCCCCGTGGCACTGGCAATGGCACGGGCATTGCTGGCCTGCTGCGGCTGTGTAACGCTGTGAGGAGCTGCGCACTGGCAGCTGAGGGGCAAATGTGGAAGGTCAGGGGCAGCTGTAGGGAAGAGGTGTAGCTGCAAGGCTGCCAAGGCTGCCATGCCTGTTGGAGTGCCTGTTGTGTTGGCCAAGGCTGCTGGAGCTTCCACCTCCATGCAAACCGCTTGGCAGGTGGCTGGGTTGGGGCACCAATGCAGCGCTAGGCTGGCTGCATGTTAGGGGAAGCAAATGGCGCCCCCTGGAGCTGCGCTGGGGCCTGGCTGCAAGGTACTGTGCTGCTTAGGCCTCAAGGCATAGCAGCAGATCAGCAACCAGCTGCCTGGTTAGCCACCCAAGCCCAATCTTGAAAGAGCTAAGAGTTATCTATGTTGCTGCAAAGCACCCTGCCACACTGCCAGCACTTAGCCACATGGTCGGCAGCTATAGCCAGGAGCTATCATGGCCAGGCAGCTCTGGTGCAACAAGAAAAGATAGGTGAGGGGTAGGCAGCGGTTGCGTGGTAGGTTGTGGAGCGCAGGCGGTGAGGTTGCAGGGCTGGACACTGCACTACTCTATGTTTGGACGACCACTGCCTGAGCAAGAGGGCTCAGCAACGCTGCATCACCAGGTAGGCGTACCAGGTAGGCATGGTGAAGTGTGCAGCGGTGTGCACCAGCAAGGCCGGAAACTCACTTGAACATGTAGCGGCCAAGGAGGAAGGCGAGGCATTGGCCTGCGTATGTACCTACGAAATAAGCAAACAAAAGACAAAGGCCAGCGGTGAGGTGGAGAGGCACACAGGCATGCGTGGAGAGGCCCATAGGATGTTTCATTTCAGGTCCAGGGGCTGGCTAGCAGGCCTCAGGTACTGTGTGCGGGTGGCAGCAGCAGTCAAGACCAGCCCACCACATAGTAGCACACAGCTCTGGGTAGGGTGCAGGGGAAGCTGGTCTGATGGATAAGACAGCAAGCACATGACTGGTGTAGTCAGCCGCACCCTTCTACGCAAGTGCTGTCTTGAGCAGGGCAGGCAATGCTGGGTGGGCTCACCTACAAAGGCTGCAAGGAAGCCCAGCGGTACTCCGAAAACAGCCCCAGCAAACAATTGGCAGAGAGCAGAGGGAAGGAGTAATATGGTGGACGTTGCATTGACAAGGATGAACACTGGCAGAACCTCCCACTCGTGCTCCTGCAGCATCACGGATGCAGATCAGAAAGAATGGATATGTAACTGTCAAGCGGCATGCAAGTGTGGCGTTTATTGCATGACTAGCAACGGGCCACATCACCCAATGACGACGCAGTAGGGCTGTTGGCAGGGATGTGGGTGATCGGTCATCACATAGCTGTCACATGGCTTGCACGAACCACACTATAAGCGTAAGCTCGCGCGATGCTCTCTCCGTTAAAGTAATGTGCAAGCAGGAGAATGCAAGCGCAAGAAACGACGAGTAGCAAAGCCTTGAACACGCGAATTGTATTCTTGCGTAGAGCTGCCATCACCCGCGATACGGGGGTATGGGGCTCACAGAGACGTGCAAGGCCACAATTTGGGTTGGGACAATGCGTTCTTTCACTTTTGCAATCTTGCATGCAATGGATGAATTATCAATGCAAGAATGCAAGAATGCAACATCATTGCCCAGGCCAATCACGCTGTGCTGTAGCATCCGTGGCGACGCCAGCGAAGGGCCAGTGAAGGCAGCAATGCGACAACGAGCATTCTGCTGTAGGCCGCCACTGGACTGTCCGCTAATGTTAGCTCCGGGCCAAAAATGCTAGTACTAGCTCATAGTACCGCTGATGTCATCTTGGGGGGGGTAATCGCCTCAAGAACCAGAGTGTATAACAAGCAACCGCTCTGCAGTGTACCCGCTCTGCGCCATGCACTTTCAACCCCGGTGGATTTGAACTAAACAGAGACCCATACTGGGCAAGCGAGGTTTTGCGGGGGATGGACAGCGCACTAGACCTAGTGGAAAACACTTCTGTCTTACACACTCCTCGCCACGAAGCCCCTAGCGGCGTAAAGGCTGTACGCTTCCGACGTGCGTCTCTCGTGACAACACTATTTACAGCTCAAGTGGGTGCCCCAACTTGTGAAAATGTGGTTGGGATGGCTTGCACATACATATCATTGTTCCGGAATTTGAGCTCAAGAGCTTTCTTTCCTGCTCTTGCAGCTGCCCAGTGCTGCCGACATAGGCAAGGGTAAAGACGACCTCAACACACATCCTCCTGCTGGTATGTTCTTGTTTACAGGTGCTAGATGTAGTAAGCAGTCACCCATTTCCAACTGTCCCTTTCATTATCATCCTGCCCCTGTCCAGCCAGTCCCTGTCCAGCCACCTGCCTGGCTGTGGTGCTGGCTTGGCTTTGGCAGCCTTGCCCTTGCCCTTGTTGGGCAAATGCAAAGACAGTCGCGCAGCACTGCCCTGCCCTTCCCCTTCCTTCCAGCGCGAACTTCCCTAGGAGATGCGTTATCTAAAATCTGAACTGTCAGTACCTATACAGCTGGCACCAATACCTAACTTCCTACCCCCACCCCCTTACGAGGGTGGGGCGATAGGTGTTGGCATGAAACACATGCTCGGATACAAGCACCAGCTTAAGCATTGCCTAGGGCACACATGCTACTGTGCTAGAGGCTGCTGGGCCGCTGGATGTTGAGGGCTGCGTTGCAGTCCCTGTGCACCTATCTGCCAATGTCCCAAGGGGTAGCCTGGTCCAGCTTAGGGCACCACATGAGGCCCCGCACTGGCGCCTCCAGGCTGACCGCAATAAGCGGTGCTGCACCTGACCTGGCTGGGGCTTGCTGCGGTATAGCCCCGCCTCACAGGGCTGGGGGCTATTCATAGCTAAGCTGACCCTGCTAGTGAGGAACTCATCCACAGTCACCACCTTGCCTGGCAGCCTGTCACCACTCTCACCCTTGATTCCTTCCTGCAGACAGAACAGACTGCACTTCAGGACTCCTGCCTGCATGGTTCCTGCAGGCCGGCGTGAAAGAAACTGGGTGGGCACCACATATGGCGTAACCAGTGCACCTGCCAGCAACGACGAAGACGATGACCCCGTTGCCTGGCTGATTGGACGATCGAAATCCGCTGGTAACAACAAACTTCCACCCACGATCCAGCCTGGCCACTCCTCCAGCCAGCCAGGCACGCCCAGTCCCCTGGCAAGGCCGGCAGCAGCGCCCACCCCTGGCTGTGTGCAAGGGCCTGCCAGCCTCCTGCCCAGCGACCCCCGTATGCCCAGCCTGGTTGCCTCACCATCCCAGCCATCAGGCGTAGACGGTCGCAGGGCTTCCCAGTGTGGTGCCATGCTCGACATACGACTACAACGAGCCAAGAGCCAACACAGCCCCTCCACCACCGCCACCTCCCCATTGCCTATTGGCTCCACTGGGCCGCACACAGGGCATGGGTCCCTGTCTGGTGTGCTGCACAGACCAGTGAGCAGCAGTGAATTGCCTGACTGGCTGCTGCCCTCCGTGCCTCCACACCGCAGCCCAGGCAACAGCTCTGCCACAGCTGCTGCTGCAGCAGCCGGCAGCCCACCACAAGGCCCGGGTGCAGATGCCTTGCTGCCCGTGTTGCACATGCCAGCACGATTCAACCGCGGGGTGGAACCACACGGCAGCCCCTGCCTGTTCACGTCCCTGTCAGCCAGTCATGCGCAGCCCGCTGCTGCTCTCAGTCCCCCGCCCGACCTGGTCGCAGCTCGCGGCAGCTGTCCCGACAGCCCAGGCCGCCTTTCCTACTCACGTTGTCAAGCCCTTGCAGCTGGCCGGCTGTCCAGTGGAGGGGGTTGGGAGCCAGGCTCGAGGGCAAGCTCCCAGGGCCTGGGGCTAGGGCTGGCAAAGAGCTCAGAAGGGATGTCAGAGGAGGCCGTGGCGTCTTATGAGCAGCGCAAGGGGTATGAGGGGATGCTGGGGTCTAGCTCTGCCGATGTTGGTGTGGAGTCTTTCATGGACGAGGCAGTTAGCTCGGCAGTTAGGTCACACCTGGAGGATGGGGAGGGCTGTGGGGGCGTTGTGGGCTGTGTGCGGCTGCGCCCTCTTCAGCACCTAAGCCCTGGCCCTAGCCAGCTGCCCAGTCCTGGCCCAGGGGCCAGCAGGTGGCACCATGCGCAAGTGTCAACGCTCCTCTCGCGCCGGGCTGGCCGACAGCAACAGAGTGTGGATGAGGTGAATGGAGCTGACGCTTGCAGCCAAAGCCAAGGGGCTCCTAGTCCCGGGTCAATGGCAGTAGGGGCAGCAGGGGTAGGGTGTGAGGGTTGGTCCAGAGACCTGGGACTGCTGCCTCCTCCTCGAAGCCCTGGCCCCCCTCCTGACTGGCTGTCAGTGGCCCAGGCAGGAGGCAGGGTGGTGGAGTGTGGGGCAGATGAGGACCCCCTCTCCCCTGTGGCTGACCCCAGTGACAGCAGCAGCAGCAGACCAGAGGGGCAGCGCAGGCATCATGCCATGGGCGTGGCTGTGGCTGCGGCAGTGGGCCTCAGCAGGTTCAGGCGTGTGTCCCAACTGGCGAGGGGAGACGTGGCTCCCTCTGCCGCATCTGCTGGAGCAGCGGCAGCCCAGGCTGCGGTCCGAGAGGCGGAGGCCAAGGACAGTGTTCTGCAGCAGCTGCTGGCTCTGCAAGACAATGTGCGGGCTGGTGTGGCGGCTACAGCTGCGGCGGGGTCGACAGTGGCAGGGGCTCATGGCAGCACTGCACCTGCAGGGGCTGCCTGGCAGCAGGTGGGGAGCCTGGTGCCCAGCCCCCCCCATTACCAGGCCTCCCCCTCACCAGGCCCAGCCAGGGGGCGGCGGCGCAGTGTCCTCTGGGACACAGCCGTGCCACCTGTAAACAGCCCACTCACCTCTTCTGCTCCCACATGTGGCCCCTCAGCTGGGGAGGGTTCTGAAGCTTCGAAAGGTCCAGGGTTCGAATCCTCTGGGGTGCAGGCTGGTGGAGGGGGCATGGCGGCAGTGCCACATCTGGACCTGGCAGGCACTGGTTTGACTGAGCCACGGCCCACTGCAGGGGCAAGGCCTCGTCGCACCTCCCTGCTTATGACGTATCATCAGGAGGCTGAGGCTGCTGGAGGGGCGGGGCCGTGGGCAGGGGCAGGGGCTGTGCACGTCCCCATTGGCTCTCCGCTGCCCAGCAAGTATTACTCGGAGACTGCAGCTCTGGCAGCTGCTGCAGGCCTCCTGGCACCAGTCGGTGGCGCAGCGGCCAGCACTGGACTCACTGATGCAACGGATGCAGGTGGGGTGATAGGGAGGGAGGAGCACTAGGCCAGACAGAAGCCCAGGAAGAGGGGATGGCAAGGCATGGTGGGGGTACAAAATGTGCCATTTTCCAGCACCATGTATTGCATTTGTTATGAAAATGCCGTAACCTGGGGTGGGGTTATAGATTGTACCCTTGTTGCAGCAATGGGATGGTGCGCTATGGTAGGGACATGGAATGTGTCACATTTCAATGCGCTGTACGGCATTCGCTACCAATGGCCATATTTTGGGGTGGGGATAACATAATCACCCTTGATGCAAGCCACTGCTACCGCTGCCCTGCCACTGCTACATCATTTCCAGTGTATCCGTCCCGCTGCTGCTGCCTGTTCCGTTGCATGGGATGCCCATGTCTTGCCGCGAGCCATCGTGACGTTGCCATCATTCACCCTGTTGCTCAGCATTGCTCCTGCTGCCTGCTGTGCATCCTTGTGCATCTGACCTGTAGAGATGGAGCTGCTGTTTGCAAAGAAACCGCTGGGTCGCAGCAAGTCCCGGCGTCGCAGTGCCCTGATGACGTGAAGCTGCAGCCTGGCTGTGCTTCACAGTACAACTACCTGACTTTCCTGTAATGCAGAGGGGTGAGTAGCGGCAGCATGTACGTTGGGAGTGGTCTGTGGAATGATGGTGGCGGCTCGGCTAAGCACTGACTTTCGGCTGCGTTGTTTACACAGCACATGTGCATTGCAACAAGGCAACAATAAGGGTGCAGCTCAGTGTCGACCCATTGCCTAGTCTAGCAAGTAATCAGTGTAGAGGGAAGGACTGTGTGTGACTGCCAGTAGCAAAGGATTTCGAATGCAAATGCATGCAGCAGTATACATAGCAATGCATGCATGCAGCAGGCATACAGATCATGGAAGCACCACCGGCAAGAAGTACATGGCTGCATGGCCCATGTCAGCCTTGGTCACACCCTGGCAGCCATGCTGGCTGTCACAGCTGGGGGATATCATTCCTGCGTGCTGCCTGATGTACGCTGCAGCAGTGCCAGTGTGTTAGGGGCTGGCAGCACCCTGGCCCTGACACACTGGCACTGCTGCAGCGTACATCAGGCAGCACGCAGGAATGGTGGCAGTGGCAGCGTTGAGGCCAGGGGCAATGGACACCTCAACACATGCACAAGCCTGCTACAGCTGCAGGGTGTGTGTATCCATGCCATGACCTAGTGGCACCTGCATACCATTCTTACTGCGGGCACAGCTAGGGGTCGGCTGCTAGCAGCTAAAGCATGAGTGTGCTTGCAAGCCACGACAGCGTTTGGGGTGTGAATTTTCCATTGTGAGTGCTGGTGGTGGAAGCCATGCCACATTTGCATGGTAATAGCTTAAACCCAAGGTAAACTTTGACCTTTATGTCATGGGGAAGGTGCTGCACGAATAATATCACATGCTCCAGGTGCATGTTGCCAACATCTAGGATGGCATGACATTGGAACGAGACGCTGCGATGGAACCAACAGGAGCGACGGGTTATCTCACAGCGCGTAACTCACGTCTAGGGCTCACGTCACGGCTAGGGACACGAACCTTTACGTTTCTTGTCGCTACCCTTCCGCTTCTTCTTAGCCATCATGCGATGCGCAGTGCGACGGGCGGTGGCTATGTCATTGGAACAGTCGGACCCAGACCCTGCATGCTGGGCGCGTATGTGCGGGTATTGAACCAACAGCGGCGTGGGTGTTCATTATCCTTTCAAAGAGGAGATGGCAGTCGCAGCTAGTGAAACATCACAACACTGAATCGGTTAGCCGCGGGCCAGCTTGGTCGCTCTCCCCCCACAAGGGGTTTGGGGATTTCTGCTATCATACTCCTCTTCTGGGGCATTATCGACGTGAGACGTCCGATGCCATGAAGTGTTGCTGGTGAAGGTATGCAGAGCAGCTCAATTGCAGGCACACAATGCACCTTAATCACTCAGGCAAATTAGTAACAGCATTTTTGAGATTCGGAGCCTCGGACTTGGTACATAGTCAAATGAAGGCATTGTAAGATTGGGGGTTGAAACTAAAATTCGTGCTTTTGCGCGGTTGGTGAGATACGGCCATGCTACAGTACTGTAGGTATCTACAGTACTGTCGGGGTACCTCGCGAGTACACGAACAGTACTGTAGACACCTACAGTACTCTAGGCACCTACAGTACTGTAGGTGTCTACAGTACTGTCGGGGTACCTCGAGAGACCACTTACAGTACTGTAGGTATCTACAGTACTGTAGACATCAACAGTACTGTAGACATCTACAGTACTGTAGGTACCTCGAGGTACCTCGAGAGACCATTTACAGTACTGTAGGTACCTACAGTACTGTTGACATCTACAGTTCTGTAGACATCTACAATACTGTAGACATCTACAGTACTGTAGACATCTACAGTACTGTAGACATCTACATTACCTCGAGGTACCTCGAGGTACCTCGAGAGACCATTTACAGTACTGTAGGTGTCTACAGTACTGTTGACATCTACAGTACTGTAGACATCTACAGTACTGTAGACATCTACAGTACCTCGAGGTACCTCGAGGTACCTCGAGAGACCATTTACAGTACTGTAGGTGTCTACAGTACTGTTGACATGTACAGTAGGCATCTACAGTACTGTAGACATTTACAATACTGTAGACATCTACAGTACCTCGAGGTACCTCGAGGTACCTCGAGGGACCACTTACAGTACTGTAGCCTTTTAAGTACTTATAAAAATTCTGAACATTCCACTTGCATTCAAGGCATCCGTCCAACACTTAGTCGCAGCATCGTGTAGCCGGTATTGCAGCGATGGCATCGCACGAGGTTACCCATACTCGCAGCCGCATCTAGCCCATACTCGCAGCCACATACTCGGCAATCAACCTCGCGGCCACACAGCTGGTCCACAGATGGCATCGCACGAGGTTACCCATACTCGCAGCCACATCTAGCCCATACTCGCAGCCACATACTCGGCAATCAACCTCGCGGCCACACAGCTGGTCCAGCAGCGCAGAAGCATACCTGTGAGGCAGCTTGGTGCGAGGATCTCACCTCGCAGCCAGCCTCGCAGCCATTTTCCTCGCAGCCAGCCTCGCAGCCACTTTCGCAGCCAGCCTCGCAGCCAGCATCGCAGCCAGCATCGCAGCTAGCCTCGCGGCCAGTTTCCTCGCAACGATTCTCCGCAATGAATCGCAAGCATTGATGCACCAACGCAAGGCAGGTGCAACGTGTTGTGAGCAGCGAAGAGGCCACACTCGCGCCGATTAAGGCCGGAAGTCGCCTACGTCATTTCTTCCCGGGAGGCATACTGCAGATAGCCCCAGGAAAGGCCGACTCATCGCCGTTGTAATCATCGAAAAAGTCAAAGTTGCTGCGATGTTATAACTATTTGAAAAATCGCCCGTCCCTGTACAGGGTCCTACCGACCCTGTACAGGGTCCTGGGCCACAGGGTTCTGTCGCACGGCTACAGGGTCCTACGACATTTGTTTACAGGGTCCTGCCGCACGGCTACAGGGTCCTCCGACATTTATTTACAGGGTCCTGCCGCACGGCTACAGGGTCCTCCGACATTTATTTACAGGGTCCTGCCGCACGGCTACAGGGTCCTAGGACATTTGTTTACAGGGTCCTGCCGCACGGCTACCGGGTCCTAGGACATTTGTTTACAGGGTCCTGCCGCACGAGTGCAGACTATGGTAAGAGCTTAGGACCAAGGTAAGAGCTTAGAAGGAGCTAGCATTGCGCAGCATAGACCTTAGTATCCAGCCTAACCGCTACCACACCTGGTTGCTGCAGGTCTTACAATCACGCCTAGTACCCCCCTGATTACCACCCCCTCCCAGTCCCCCTCACCACCACCACTACCACCACCACCACCACCATTTCATCACCTCTCACAACGTTCCCACTGTTGCCTCCCTTGTGTTGCAGCCCAGCCCAGCCCAGCCCAGCCCAGCCCAGCCCAGCCCAGCCCAGCCCAGCCCAGCCCAGCCCAGCCCAGCCCAGCCCAGCCCAGCCCAGCCCAGCCCAGCCCAGCCCAGCCCAGCCCAGCCCAGCCCAGCCCAGCCCAGCCCAGCCCAGCCCAGCCCAGCCCAGCCCAGCCCAGCCCAGCCCAGCCCAGCCCAGCCCAGCCCAGCCCAGCCCAGCCCAGCCCAGCCCAGCCCAGCCCAGCCCAGCCCAGCCCAGCCCAACCCTACTCTCCCACCCTGCACTTCCTACTGAGGTGAGGACAAAGGAAGGTGGGTTGTAAAGGAGGGCTGCTACACCTGCCCCTCCATCTGCCAGCTCTACATCTCCCTACTCTAATGGTGAGTGCATCCAGTACCCATGTCCAATGTTTGCTTCGTTACACAAATCGTCACACCATTGCCGCAGGTCTTGTGTGCCTACACCTGAGACTATCAATGCCCTCCCCACTTCTCTCGCCCTCCCCATGGACCTCCCCTTCCCTTCCCTCCCCTTCCTCCCCTTCCTCCCACACACATATACACCACACCCCAGCAAAAGGTGAGTGCAGGTATGTGGCACCCTGTACCCACCTTAACCGCTAGCATGCCCCTTGTCCCGCTGCAGGGTTGATCGTCACACCCTTCCCCATCCCCTTTTCCTCCCCTTTCCCACGCCCACCACCAACGCCCAGCTTGTCGTCCATACACTTCCACCTCTACCCACCCCCCACTTCCCCCCTCCCCGTCACCTCTCCCCTGACATCCCAACAGCAAGCCCACCCCACCCACCCTCTTCCCACCCCTCCCTTCCCCCTCTCCCTCCCTCTCCCCTCCCATACTTGTCAAGCCTACCCTTCCCCTCTCCCACCCTTCGATTGACGTGGCATCGCAACCCCCACCTCACCCCACCTTCCCGCCATGCCCCCAACCCATGCCCCCACCCACCCAAACCCATGCCCCCAACCCAACCCACCCCCGCCCAGCCCAACCCGGTTGAGCCTCCCGCCTCCCCACCTCCCGCCTCCCTGCCTCCCGCCTCCCTGTCTCCCGCCTCCCTGCCTCCCACCTCCCGCCTTCCACATCTACCCCCCCTCCCCGCCTTCACTCTTCCACTCCCCCCCCTTCCTAGCAGCAGTCATCAAGCAGCCAAAAGGAAGGTAGGTGCTACAGTGCCCCTACTATATCTGCTGCTGCTGCCACTGCTGCTGCTGCTGCTGCGCCCCTACTGCTGCTGCTGCCCCCCTACTGCTGCTACTGCCCCCCTGCTGCTGCTGCTGCTGCTGCTGCCCTCTGCTGCTGCTGCTGCGCCCCTGCTGCTGCTGCTGCCCCCCTACTGCTGCTACTGCCCCCCTGCTGCTGCTGCTGCCCCCCTGCTGCTGCTGCTGCTGCCCCCCTACTGCTGCTGCTGCTGCGCCCCTGCTGCTGCTGCTGCTGCCCCCCTGCTGCTGCTGCTGCTGCCCCCCTACTGCTGCTGCTGCTGCGCCCCTGCTGCTGCTGCTGCGCCCCTGCTGCTGCTGCTGCGCCCCTGCTGCTGCTGCTGCCCCCCTACTGCTGCTGCTGCCCCCCCCCCCTGCTGCTGCTGCCACCCATGCTGCTGCTGCCTACAGTACTGTAGGTGTCTACAGTACTGTAGGTGTCTACAGTACTGTAGGTGTCTACAGTACTGTAGGATGTCTACAGTACTGTAGGTGTCTACAGTACTGTAGGATGTCTACAGTACTGTAGGTGTCTACAGTACTGTAGGTGTCTACAGTACTGTGGGATGTCTACAGTACTGTAGGTGTCTACAGTACTGTAAGGTGTCTACAGTACTGTAGGGGTCTACAGTACTGTAAGGTGTCTACAGTACTGTAGGGGTCTACAGTACTGTAGCTGCCTTCCCCCCATGCATCCTTAACCCCCATGCCCCCTTCACCCCCATGCAGGAACAACTCAATGTAGCCCAAGCTCGTTTGCTACCCCGACAGTGCTATGCAAATGCGCTGACAACAAAGCGTGCCTATGTTGCCGAGCCCAGCATTATTCAGCCTCTAGGGTTAGGTATCGACCCTGAGACCAGCCCTTGCAAGAGTCAGATCCCTTGCCCATACCATGCATGCAGTGATTGGCAGGACCACAAGTGGTGATGTAATGATGTAGGCTAAGAGTCATGATGTAATGATGTGAGGTTAGATGTAATGATGGATGGTTGAGGGCCAACCGCAAACAACTTTTGGGGCAATCTCTGCCGCACTCGATATTAGATAGGAGGGTGCGGTGCAGGAGGTTGTTGTGATTGCGGGGCATCATCAACATCCACAGCTTTGCGGGAGCTTGCAAGCCGAGCTACCCAGTACAACCGACAGAACGGACCTGGCTAGCGAGAGAGACGGGCCCCGGCCTCAGACTTTTTACGTATGTATGTAGCTCCCTATAGCGACCTTATTGCGTGGACACAACTTTCGGCACAAATATCCATATCGAGCTTGCGGGCCTACGCTTCGACGCCTCTCACTATTTATAGCACGCAGAAGCTGACGGTGCAATCGCGGTAGCAAATGGTGGTTTAAATGTGGAGAACAGCATGGTACCCTATTTACAAGAGACCTTATCAAATCTGACCTACAGTACTGTAGATATCCACAGTACTGTAGACACCTACAGTACTGTCGGTGTCTACAATACTGTAGACATCTACAGTACTGTAGGTACCTACACTCCAACTGCTCAAATACTCAGAATTTTAACAAGCGTCAAGTGGCGTTGGAGTCGCAAGGACAATCCGAGGCGAACCGCATCAAAAAACTACCCCCCTAGGATGACGAATATCCGCACTAATTTGCCTGTGTATACGGTTGAAGGCCACATAAATGTTGGAACCGTCCGTCTTTACCCTGTATGCCAATTGACGCCCGCTGCCCTCTGGTAGCATGTCAACTGTGACCAGGCCATGTACTATGCGGCTGACTCGGCTCATGCCGTGTACGTGTGACAGTACAGAGCACATCTCCCCTCCAACCAGGGGCTACGTTACCTGTAACCCGGATTTGATGTCCGCGCCATCCCTACTTCACTGTCCCCAGGCCCTACTAGAGGTGGGGCAACAGACGTTGGCATGAAGCACATGCGCTTATGTAAGCAACAGCCTAAGCATCGCCTAGTGCACCCATCACTGGGCTACAGGCTGCCGGGCTTGGTCTCGCAGCTCTCAAAAGCAGTGCAGGACCTAGTGCAGCACAGAGCGTGGGGCTGACCTGCTGGTCCATTCAGCTAATCCTGCGGGGCTGCTCCGTCGCAAGTTTTTGGGGCGATATTGGGGCAAGCTTGTGCCGGGGCCCGCCTGCGAAGCGCACTCTGAATTGACTTGCTTAAGGATTTATGCCAAGGGCTCAGGGATGGACAGGCGTCAAGCGGCCTGGTGGAGGCGACGGGGGCTTTAAGCTGACATTTATCCTCCAAAACGTATTTGCGTGACCACGAGTGACCGCCAGCTTCCTCCCTGCTGGGTAGTGAGATCCGCAGTCCTTACAATGGACGCGCACTTTGGTGAAGGCCCGCACGCCGCACAGCCAGCTGCGACGCACCTAACCGATCTGGCCATCCATATCCTGTTCGAGCTCCTGCACCCCGTTGGTGCCAATAACCCCGCAGCACTCCGGACCCTTGTTGCGAAATGCCATCCCCTGCTGGAGGCCAGCCTACTTCACGAGCCTAATATGAGCGTGAAGTGGCAGCTATCAGCGAAACCCTCGCCCCTCTTGCCCGCCTACATGCGGACCACGCTGCTAGCCAGGGAGAGCCCGCTCCGCCTCGCTGTCACAAAAGTTACGACGCGGGGAGATTTGCAACAGCCGTGGCAGAGGGCTTGGGCGTGTGTAGAGCAGTGCAGCACCTCGGCCTGCGGGAAGCCTGTCCTTTTGCCTCCATCCAGCAGTGGCCACCCGCCTGCACTGACCTGCTGGCTACAAACTATCCGTCCTTGACTCAGCTCAGTCTCAGCTGCCTGACCCTGCCAGCCCCTGCACTGCACGGCCTGCTCAGCCATCCGCAGCTGTCGCAGCGCTTGCGTCAGCTATCCCTGGACGGGGTGACCCTAGTGCAGGGTGACAGCACCTGGGAGGACACCATGTTTGAGGGCAGCCAGCTGGAGCAGCTCAGCCTGGCAGGTGTGTTCACTCTCCCCTGCCTGGCCCCTCTTGCTCTCTACCTCGTGCGATTCAGCCTGCACCTTCATGGCCAAACCTCTCTGACTGCAGCTCTTGCCACCCTCCGCCCGCCACCCCAGCTGCGGGTGCTGGAGTTTGAAGGGCCAGACATGCAGTTCGATCTGGTGTCACGGCGTAGCCGCTGCCTTTAATCTTACAGTGTGAGCGGCATGTCCACTTAGAAATGTCCAACGCAGTCTCTACTATCCACACTCTCGCACAGCAACTGAGCCCAGGTTTAGAACGGGACCCTCGGGAGTCGAACCCGAATGGTGAGCTGGTAGCAGCCCACCATTGACCTCCTCAGTCACTCTGCTAAAGTGTGGTTTACGGATACGCATAAGCGCACCGTCACATTCCTCCCCCTCTTAAGAGATCCGTTCCGCCAAGGTACCTGGGACAACCCAGAGCACCGAGACTCGCAGTCTATAGAGACCACTAGCATGAAGGCTGACCCATAAGGGCGCAAGCCACCCACAGAAACACATGCATCACCATAAGGTGCCGCATGGGGGCCATGGTCATAGGACCAGGCCAGGTGACATAGGTCACTTAGACATACTGACATCAAGGCAGGTTATGCACAGCCTTGTACCTAGACAAGATCTGGGGAGCACCAGCCAGCATAGCCTCTGGCTCCCAGGTGTTGTAGGTATCATCGTAGCCTGTCCACTTGACCAGGTACTCCATGCGCTTCTTGAAACGTACCTGCCTGTGGTTCAGCAGGCTATGCACTTCATAGTGAGGCGCATCTTCCAGCCACTCCATTACAGGAGGGGGGTGAAACCCCTGGCTGCCAGTGTACTTCTTAAGAAGTGACACATGGAACACAGGATGTAACCTGCTCATGGTGGGAGGTAACTCCAACCGGTAGGCAGCCTCACCTAGCTTGCCTGTGACCTTGAAAGGCCCTACATACCTAGGCAAGAACTTACGTGCTCTGCCTGGTGCATTGCGCAGGTTCTTGGTGCTCAGCAGGACGCTGTCACCCAAGCTGAACGTGACATCACGCCTACGCTTATTCGCATACCTTTGTTGGCGGTCCTGAGCCACCCGCATGCACTCCTGAGCGTGCTTTACCTCATGTTCCCACTTCTTGGCAAAGCTCTCAGCGGAGGGAGATAGGCACGGCCTGGGCAGCTTATGCAGCACAGGTGTAATGGGTGACTGTCCATAGTTCACCAGGAATGGTGTGGACTGAATAGACTCTTGCCATGAATTATTAATAGCAAACTCGGCAAAGGCTAAATGCCTAGGCCAATCTTCTTGAGTAGGTAGGATATAATGTCTAAGCATTTCTTCCACGATTTGATTTGTACGTTCAGTCTGACCATCTGACTGAGGGTGATACGCAGTGCTGAAAGCAGGGTCTACCCCAATCAGCTTTCTGACCTCAATCCAGAACTGGTTGTTAAAGGTAGCACCACGATCAGAGATGGTCACTTTAGAAAGGCCATGGTATTTAAATACATGGTCAATATATAATTCGGCAAATTCTTTAGCATCCATGGCTTCAATGCATGGGATTAGGTGAACCATCTTTGATAGACGATCCACAACCACACAGATAGAATCATAGCCATGTACACCGACTGGAAGCTTAACCACCAAATCCATGGTGACAGATTCCCAGCGATACCCAGGTATAGACAAGGGATTTAGCAGCCCACCAGGTACCTGGCGTGACGCTTTGTTGCGTTGGCATGCATCACAGTTAGTCACGTAGTGTCTAACGTCAGCACGCATGGTTTTCCACCAGAACACCCTACGCACACGTTCAAGGGTTTTGGTGATGCCCACATGGCCAGCATACTTAGCATCATGCATTTCGTGCAAGATATGCTCTCGTAGCTGGATATCATTAGGAACTATAATAGTACCTTTATCAAGGTGTCGCCACAGTCCCTCCTGGGTCATTTCCCACTCCTCATTCGGCTCAGCAAAGGCGGGGTCAGTGCTATAGGCACTAACTAGCCAATCTGTGACCTGAGAAGGGTGACCAGGACACTCAGGGATCTGTGCCTCACAGTCATTAGAGACCGGGTCAGCCCACCTTAACCGCTTAGGCTCTGATGGCTTTAGAGCATCATCAGAGTCAGCATCATGGTCAGGGTCTGATCCAGCGGCAGGCTGCTGTTCGCTGCCCCCGCTGCCGCTGCTCAACGGTGTACCCGCACCGACGTCCTCCCCCTCCTGTAATCTCCGCTTCTGCTGCCTGGTCGTCACCAGGATTTTGTCAGTATCAGTCTTAGCCGTCGCTGAAGTTACTGGAATACGTGACAGTGGATCGGCAGGATTAGTGTTGCCAGGTAGGTATTTAATGGTGTAATTAAATCGGGATAAGAACTCCAACCAGCGGCTCTGCCTACGGGACAGTGTAGACTGCGTAGGTAGGGCCTCTAGAGGGCGGTGATCAGTAAACAGGGTGAATGGCACTCCTTCAAGGTAGCACCGCCACTGTGTACACGCAGCAATAATAGCCAAAGTTTCCTGTTCCCCAGTGGTATAATTCATTTCAGCTTTTGACAGCTTTCGTGAATAGTATGCCAGGGGGTAACCAGCTTGTGTCAATACTGCGCCAACACCTAATAGTGAGGCGTCACAGTAGACTTCAAAGGGCTTGGTTATATCAGGCAAGCGGAGCATAGGCACCTGGATAATGGCCTGCTTTAGAGCATTGAAAGCATCTAACTGGGGTTTGGGCCATTGTGCCCAGTTAAATGTCTTGCCTTCAGGGCCAGTTAAATTTGTAAGTGGAACAGCAATGGAACTAAAATTACGCACAAATTTACGTACATAATTAGCCATGCCAAGGAATGACTGCAGAGCTGTCAAGTTCGTAGGAACAGGCCAGTCTTTGATTGCAGTCACCTTGCTGGGGTCTACAGCTACACCATCTTTAGAGATGATGTGCCCCAGGAAAGGTAAAGACTCTTTCATAAATTCACATTTTGATAGTTTAGCAAAATACTTATGCTTTCTTAACAAACTGAATATTTCACGCAGGTGTGACAGGTGTTCCTGGATAGACTTGGACATGATTAAAATGTCATCAAGATATACCAGAGCACACCGGTCAATCACCGTGGCAAACGCCTGGTTCATTGCCCGTTGAAACGTAGCGGGAGCATTGGTTAAACCAAAGCATAACACTTTATACTGGTAGTGTCCCATGGGCGTCCTAAACGCAGTTTTAGGAATGTCCTCATCAGGTATCCTGATTTGATGATAGCCAGCCTGGAGATCCAGGGAGGAAAATACAGTCATACCTGACAATTTATCAAATAAATCATCAATTCTGGGTAGGGGGTACTGATCACGTGTTCATGTGTTCATGTGATCATGTGTTGCAGCCCAGCCCAGCCCAGCCCAGCCCAGCCCAGCCCAGCCCAGCCCAGCCCAGCCCAGCCCAGCCCAGCCCAGCCCAGCCCAGCCCAGCCCAGCCCAGCCCAGCCCAGCCCAGCCCAGCCCAGCCCAGCCCAGCCCAGCCCAGCCCAGCCCAGCCCAGCCCAGCCCAGCCCAGCCCAGCCCAGCCCAGCCCAGCCCAGCCCAGCCCAGCCCAGCCCAGCCCAGCCCAGCCCAGCCCAGCCCAGCCCAGCCCAGCCCAGCCCAACCCTACTCTCCCACCCTGCACTTCCTACTGAGGTGAGGACAAAGGAAGGTGGGTTGTAAAGGAGGGCTGCTACACCTGCCCCTCCATCTGCCAGCTCTACATCTCCCTACTCTAATGGTGAGTGCATCCAGTACCCATGTCCAATGTTTGCTTCGTTACACAAATCGTCACACCATTGCCGCAGGTCTTGTGTGCCTACACCTGAGACTATCAATGCCCTCCCCACTTCTCTCGCCCTCCCCATGGACCTCCCCTTCCCTTCCCTCCCCTTCCTCCCCTTCCTCCCACACACATATACACCACACCCCAGCAAAAGGTGAGTGCAGGTATGTGGCACCCTGTACCCACCTTAACCGCTAGCATGCCCCTTGTCCCGCTGCAGGGTTGATCGTCACACCCTTCCCCATCCCCTTTTCCTCCCCTTTCCCACGCCCACCACCAACGCCCAGCTTGTCGTCCATACACTTCCACCTCTACCCACCCCCCACTTCCCCCCTCCCCGTCACCTCTCCCCTGACATCCCAACAGCAAGCCCACCCCACCCACCCTCTTCCCACCCCTCCCTTCCCCCTCTCCCTCCCTCTCCCCTCCCATACTTGTCAAGCCTACCCTTCCCCTCTCCCACCCTTCGATTGACGTGGCATCGCAACCCCCACCTCACCCCACCTTCCCGCCATGCCCCCAACCCATGCCCCCACCCACCCAAACCCATGCCCCCAACCCAACCCACCCCCGCCCAGCCCAACCCGGTTGAGCCTCCCGCCTCCCCACCTCCCGCCTCCCTGCCTCCCGCCTCCCTGTCTCCCGCCTCCCTGCCTCCCACCTCCCGCCTTCCACATCTACCCCCCCTCCCCGCCTTCACTCTTCCACTCCCCCCCCTTCCTAGCAGCAGTCATCAAGCAGCCAAAAGGAAGGTAGGTGCTACAGTGCCCCTACTATATCTGCTGCTGCTGCCACTGCTGCTGCTGCTGCTGCGCCCCTACTGCTGCTGCTGCCCCCCTACTGCTGCTACTGCCCCCCTGCTGCTGCTGCTGCTGCTGCTGCCCTCTGCTGCTGCTGCTGCGCCCCTGCTGCTGCTGCTGCCCCCCTACTGCTGCTACTGCCCCCCTGCTGCTGCTGCTGCCCCCCTGCTGCTGCTGCTGCTGCCCCCCTACTGCTGCTGCTGCTGCGCCCCTGCTGCTGCTGCTGCTGCCCCCCTGCTGCTGCTGCTGCTGCCCCCCTACTGCTGCTGCTGCTGCGCCCCTGCTGCTGCTGCTGCGCCCCTGCTGCTGCTGCTGCGCCCCTGCTGCTGCTGCTGCCCCCCTACTGCTGCTGCTGCCCCCCCCCCCTGCTGCTGCTGCCACCCATGCTGCTGCTGCCTACAGTACTGTAGGTGTCTACAGTACTGTAGGTGTCTACAGTACTGTAGGTGTCTACAGTACTGTAGGATGTCTACAGTACTGTAGGTGTCTACAGTACTGTAGGATGTCTACAGTACTGTAGGTGTCTACAGTACTGTAGGTGTCTACAGTACTGTGGGATGTCTACAGTACTGTAGGTGTCTACAGTACTGTAAGGTGTCTACAGTACTGTAGGGGTCTACAGTACTGTAAGGTGTCTACAGTACTGTAGGGGTCTACAGTACTGTAGCTGCCTTCCCCCCATGCATCCTTAACCCCCATGCCCCCTTCACCCCCATGCAGGAACAACTCAATGTAGCCCAAGCTCGTTTGCTACCCCGACAGTGCTATGCAAATGCGCTGACAACAAAGCGTGCCTATGTTGCCGAGCCCAGCATTATTCAGCCTCTAGGGTTAGGTATCGACCCTGAGACCAGCCCTTGCAAGAGTCAGATCCCTTGCCCATACCATGCATGCAGTGATTGGCAGGACCACAAGTGGTGATGTAATGATGTAGGCTAAGAGTCATGATGTAATGATGTGAGGTTAGATGTAATGATGGATGGTTGAGGGCCAACCGCAAACAACTTTTGGGGCAATCTCTGCCGCACTCGATATTAGATAGGAGGGTGCGGTGCAGGAGGTTGTTGTGATTGCGGGGCATCATCAACATCCACAGCTTTGCGGGAGCTTGCAAGCCGAGCTACCCAGTACAACCGACAGAACGGACCTGGCTAGCGAGAGAGACGGGCCCCGGCCTCAGACTTTTTACGTATGTATGTAGCTCCCTATAGCGACCTTATTGCGTGGACACAACTTTCGGCACAAATATCCATATCGAGCTTGCGGGCCTACGCTTCGACGCCTCTCACTATTTATAGCACGCAGAAGCTGACGGTGCAATCGCGGTAGCAAATGGTGGTTTAAATGTGGAGAACAGCATGGTACCCTATTTACAAGAGACCTTGTCAAATCTGACCTACAGTACTGTAGATATCCACAGTACTGTAGACACCTACAGTACTGTCGGTGTCTACAATACTGTAGACATCTACAGTACTGTAGGTACCTACACTCCAACTGCTCAAATACTCAGAATTTTAACAAGCGTCAAGTGGCGTTGGAGTCGCAAGGACAATCCGAGGCGAACCGCATCAAAAAACTACCCCCCTAGGATGACGAATATCCGCACTAATTTGCCTGTGTATACGGTTGAAGGCCACATAAATGTTGGAACCGTCCGTCTTTACCCTGTATGCCAATTGACGCCCGCTGCCCTCTGGTAGCATGTCAACTGTGACCAGGCCATGTACTATGCGGCTGACTCGGCTCATGCCGTGTACGTGTGACAGTACAGAGCACATCTCCCCTCCAACCAGGGGCTACGTTACCTGTAACCCGGATTTGATGTCCGCGCCATCCCTACTTCACTGTCCCCAGGCCCTACTAGAGGTGGGGCAACAGACGTTGGCATGAAGCACATGCGCTTATGTAAGCAACAGCCTAAGCATCGCCTAGTGCACCCATCACTGGGCTACAGGCTGCCGGGCTTGGTCTCGCAGCTCTCAAAAGCAGTGCAGGACCTAGTGCAGCACAGAGCGTGGGGCTGACCTGCTGGTCCATTCAGCTAATCCTGCGGGGCTGCTCCGTCGCAAGTTTTTGGGGCGATATTGGGGCAAGCTTGTGCCGGGGCCCGCCTGCGAAGCGCACTCTGAATTGACTTGCTTAAGGATTTATGCCAAGGGCTCAGGGATGGACAGGCGTCAAGCGGCCTGGTGGAGGCGACGGGGGCTTTAAGCTGACATTTATCCTCCAAAACGTATTTGCGTGACCACGAGTGACCGCCAGCTTCCTCCCTGCTGGGTAGTGAGATCCGCAGTCCTTACAATGGACGCGCACTTTGGTGAAGGCCCGCACGCCGCACAGCCAGCTGCGACGCACCTAACCGATCTGGCCATCCATATCCTGTTCGAGCTCCTGCACCCCGTTGGTGCCAATAACCCCGCAGCACTCCGGACCCTTGTTGCGAAATGCCATCCCCTGCTGGAGGCCAGCCTACTTCACGAGCCTAATATGAGCGTGAAGTGGCAGCTATCAGCGAAACCCTCGCCCCTCTTGCCCGCCTACATGCGGACCACGCTGCTAGCCAGGGAGAGCCCGCTCCGCCTCGCTGTCACAAAAGTTACGACGCGGGGAGATTTGCAACAGCCGTGGCAGAGGGCTTGGGCGTGTGTAGAGCAGTGCAGCACCTCGGCCTGCGGGAAGCCTGTCCTTTTGCCTCCATCCAGCAGTGGCCACCCGCCTGCACTGACCTGCTGGCTACAAACTATCCGTCCTTGACTCAGCTCAGTCTCAGCTGCCTGACCCTGCCAGCCCCTGCACTGCACGGCCTGCTCAGCCATCCGCAGCTGTCGCAGCGCTTGCGTCAGCTATCCCTGGACGGGGTGACCCTAGTGCAGGGTGACAGCACCTGGGAGGACACCATGTTTGAGGGCAGCCAGCTGGAGCAGCTCAGCCTGGCAGGTGTGTTCACTCTCCCCTGCCTGGCCCCTCTTGCTCTCTACCTCGTGCGATTCAGCCTGCACCTTCATGGCCAAACCTCTCTGACTGCAGCTCTTGCCACCCTCCGCCCGCCACCCCAGCTGCGGGTGCTGGAGTTTGAAGGGCCAGACATGCAGTTCGATCTGGTGTCACGGCGTAGCCGCTGCCTTTAATCTTACAGTGTGAGCGGCATGTCCACTTAGAAATGTCCAACGCAGTCTCTACTATCCACACTCTCGCACAGCAACTGAGCCCAGGTTTAGAACGGGACCCTCGGGAGTCGAACCCGAATGGTGAGCTGGTAGCAGCCCACCATTGACCTCCTCAGTCACTCTGCTAAAGTGTGGTTTACGGATACGCATAAGCGCACCGTCACATTCCTCCCCCTCTTAAGAGATCCGTTCCGCCAAGGTACCTGGGACAACCCAGAGCACCGAGACTCGCAGTCTATAGAGACCACTAGCATGAAGGCTGACCCATAAGGGCGCAAGCCACCCACAGAAACACATGCATCACCATAAGGTGCCGCATGGGGGCCATGGTCATAGGACCAGGCCAGGTGACATAGGTCACTTAGACATACTGACATCAAGGCAGGTTATGCACAGCCTTGTACCTAGACAAGATCTGGGGAGCACCAGCCAGCATAGCCTCTGGCTCCCAGGTGTTGTAGGTATCATCGTAGCCTGTCCACTTGACCAGGTACTCCATGCGCTTCTTGAAACGTACCTGCCTGTGGTTCAGCAGGCTATGCACTTCATAGTGAGGCGCATCTTCCAGCCACTCCATTACAGGAGGGGGGTGAAACCCCTGGCTGCCAGTGTACTTCTTAAGAAGTGACACATGGAACACAGGATGTAACCTGCTCATGGTGGGAGGTAACTCCAACCGGTAGGCAGCCTCACCTAGCTTGCCTGTGACCTTGAAAGGCCCTACATACCTAGGCAAGAACTTACGTGCTCTGCCTGGTGCATTGCGCAGGTTCTTGGTGCTCAGCAGGACGCTGTCACCCAAGCTGAACGTGACATCACGCCTACGCTTATTCGCATACCTTTGTTGGCGGTCCTGAGCCACCCGCATGCACTCCTGAGCGTGCTTTACCTCATGTTCCCACTTCTTGGCAAAGCTCTCAGCGGAGGGAGATAGGCACGGCCTGGGCAGCTTATGCAGCACAGGTGTAATGGGTGACTGTCCATAGTTCACCAGGAATGGTGTGGACTGAATAGACTCTTGCCATGAATTATTAATAGCAAACTCGGCAAAGGCTAAATGCCTAGGCCAATCTTCTTGAGTAGGTAGGATATAATGTCTAAGCATTTCTTCCACGATTTGATTTGTACGTTCAGTCTGACCATCTGACTGAGGGTGATACGCAGTGCTGAAAGCAGGGTCTACCCCAATCAGCTTTCTGACCTCAATCCAGAACTGGTTGTTAAAGGTAGCACCACGATCAGAGATGGTCACTTTAGAAAGGCCATGGTATTTAAATACATGGTCAATATATAATTCGGCAAATTCTTTAGCATCCATGGCTTCAATGCATGGGATTAGGTGAACCATCTTTGATAGACGATCCACAACCACACAGATAGAATCATAGCCATGTACACCGACTGGAAGCTTAACCACCAAATCCATGGTGACAGATTCCCAGCGATACCCAGGTATAGACAAGGGATTTAGCAGCCCACCAGGTACCTGGCGTGACGCTTTGTTGCGTTGGCATGCATCACAGTTAGTCACGTAGTGTCTAACGTCAGCACGCATGGTTTTCCACCAGAACACCCTACGCACACGTTCAAGGGTTTTGGTGATGCCCACATGGCCAGCATACTTAGCATCATGCATTTCGTGCAAGATATGCTCTCGTAGCTGGATATCATTAGGAACTATAATAGTACCTTTATCAAGGTGTCGCCACAGTCCCTCCTGGGTCATTTCCCACTCCTCATTCGGCTCAGCAAAGGCGGGGTCAGTGCTATAGGCACTAACTAGCCAATCTGTGACCTGAGAAGGGTGACCAGGACACTCAGGGATCTGTGCCTCACAGTCATTAGAGACCGGGTCAGCCCACCTTAACCGCTTAGGCTCTGATGGCTTTAGAGCATCATCAGAGTCAGCATCATGGTCAGGGTCTGATCCAGCGGCAGGCTGCTGTTCGCTGCCCCCGCTGCCGCTGCTCAACGGTGTACCCGCACCGACGTCCTCCCCCTCCTGTAATCTCCGCTTCTGCTGCCTGGTCGTCACCAGGATTTTGTCAGTATCAGTCTTAGCCGTCGCTGAAGTTACTGGAATACGTGACAGTGGATCGGCAGGATTAGTGTTGCCAGGTATTTAATGGTGTAATTAAATCGGGATAAGAACTCCAACCAGCGGCTCTGCCTACGGGACAGTGTAGACTGCGTAGGTAGGGCCTCTAGAGGGCGGTGATCAGTAAACAGGGTGAATGGCACTCCTTCAAGGTAGCACCGCCACTGTGTACACGCAGCAATAATAGCCAAAGTTTCCTGTTCCCCAGTGGTATAATTCATTTCAGCTTTTGACAGCTTTCGTGAATAGTATGCCAGGGGGTAACCAGCTTGTGTCAATACTGCGCCAACACCTAATAGTGAGGCGTCACAGTAGACTTCAAAGGGCTTGGTTATATCAGGCAAGCGGAGCATAGGCACCTGGATAATGGCCTGCTTTAGAGCATTGAAAGCATCTAACTGGGGTTTGGGCCATTGTGCCCAGTTAAATGTCTTGCCTTCAGGGCCAGTTAAATTTGTAAGTGGAACAGCAATGGAACTAAAATTACGCACAAATTTACGTACATAATTAGCCATGCCAAGGAATGACTGCAGAGCTGTCAAGTTCGTAGGAACAGGCCAGTCTTTGATTGCAGTCACCTTGCTGGGGTCTACAGCTACACCATCTTTAGAGATGATGTGCCCCAGGAAAGGTAAAGACTCTTTCATAAATTCACATTTTGATAGTTTAGCAAAATACTTATGCTTTCTTAACAAACTGAATATTTCACGCAGGTGTGACAGGTGTTCCTGGATAGACTTGGACATGATTAAAATGTCATCAAGATATACCAGAGCACACCGGTCAATCACCGTGGCAAACGCCTGGTTCATTGCCCGTTGAAACGTAGCGGGAGCATTGGTTAAACCAAAGCATAACACTTTATACTGGTAGTGTCCCATGGGCGTCCTAAACGCAGTTTTAGGAATGTCCTCATCAGGTATCCTGATTTGATGATAGCCAGCCTGGAGATCCAGGGAGGAAAATACAGTCATACCTGACAATTTATCAAATAAATCATCAATTCTGGGTAGGGGGTACTGATCAC
>JASKMD010000018.1:1993857-2071195 GCA_030144725.1 Haematococcus lacustris | reverse complement strand
TATAGTGAGCTTATTAAGCTGGCGGTAGTCTACGCACATGCGTAGCTCCCCTGACTTCTTCTTTACAAAAAGAACTGGTGCTGCAAATGGGGAGGAGCTAGGCTCTATCAGCCCTTTGGACAACATGTCAGTAACCTGTTTCTTCACTTCTTCCTGCTCTGGCTGGCTCATCCTATAACTGGGCCTGGCAGGAGGTTTAGCACCACCCTGCAGGGGTATAGAATGCCCTACATCACGTGCAGGAGGCAACCCAGTGATAGGCTCAAACACATCAGAGAACTCCATAAGGAGGCTCTTTAATTGTGCAGCCTACTCAGGGGGAACACCAGGTGGGTCTTGCAGGTTCTCATAGGAGACCAGTGCAACCACACCTGTGCCCCCTTCTTTGAGCCACTTAGCAGCCGTTTTGGCAGACAGAGGGGTAGATACCACCTCTGGGCCAGGCACTAGGAAACCAGAAGGGATAGCAAAGGCTTCTTTTACAGGTTTTACAGTTTGTAGAGACTCAACTGTACAGTTAACTGACCCCTTCTTGCTTACCGCTGAAGGTAGTAATGTTGGCCTGCCCTTAGGGGTACGCAGGGTGAGGGACTTGTCGACATAGTCAAGCAAAGCCCCCTGCACAGTCAACCAGTCAGCACCAAGCAGAATGTCATATTCATGAACCAGTTCTGGCATCACAGTCAAGGTGCAGAAGCAGCTAAACTGTTGGATGGACAAATGCACTTTCACATATTGTGTACAGTACACTGACTGGTTGTTAGCAACCTCATAGCGAAGTGCCACAGGATACTCATAGAGCCTCAACTTGTGTGTAGACACAAATGAATCACTGATGAATGAATCATCAGCGCCACCATCAGCAAGACAGAAGCATGCATGCTGATGGTCTAGGGTGCCAGCAAATCTGAACCTCACCTTGCCATCACGTCCAACCATGCCCAGCACATGTGCCTGTTGAGGCTGAGCCACAGAAGGGGCAGCAGTCTTACATGGCACGGCATTCAAAGCAGGACTACACAGTCTTGCTGACAGGGCAGGCAGGGACTCTACAGGGCAGGCAGGCAAAGGAACTATGGTTGAGTTGGCCTTGGGCACACTCACATCATCATCAGCTCCTACAACAACAGCATCAGGCAGCAGTTGTTCAGATTGATCCACAGCACAGTCCTGGCTGGCTGGCTGGGCAACACCCTAGCGGTTGATGCCAATACGGGCTGTGCGGACACCACGGCGCATGCCCTGATCCCTAGACTTAGCAGCCTTAGGTGGGGGCTGGGGCTCAGGCTCATGCTCTGACTCAGAAGCACCAGACTCAGAAGGAGGCTTGGACTTGGCTTGGCCAGGCTTCTTGGCACCCTCAGGTGGGTGAGGATACCCAGACCTGCGCCGGGCCTCAATAGCCGTGAAGTGGCGGAAGGGGCAGGGGTGGTTGGTCAGGTGGCCGGGATGGTTGCACTTGAAGCAATACTGCCCAGGCAACAGGGGTTTCTTGGACCACAGCTCATCATGTCTGGGCCTCTTGCCAACACCACCAGAATCAGGGGGCTTATTGCCACGCCTGCCGGGGTGGGCCTCACCTCCCAGGGCACTGGACGCCTGCACAGCATGGACACCAGAGGTACCAGCACCCTTAGTGGGTGTGGTGGTGGACAGCATGACCACATTGCGCTGAGCCTGCTTAGCAGCCTCCATAGCCTGAGACAGAGTGGGGTTCTTAAATGCAGCCAGGTCCTTGAGAACAGCAGGCTGTAAGGCAGAGCTGAGACCCCTGGTGAACACCATGGCCAGCAAAGGCTGACACATGCTGTCATTTCCTGCAAACAGCAGATTGTTTCTGAAATCAGTGATGTACTGGCCCAGGAGCATTCCTGCAGACATCTTGATGGCACCATCAAGCAGCTTAGTACGGGCGACATTACAGTCGTCACGCAGGTCGTCTCCTGTGTACTCGCAGAAGGCGGCACGCAGGTAAGGCCAGTCAGGAACATCAGCATACAAGGCAGCAAAGGACTCCTTGATGGATGGGTACCAAGTGTTGCGAGCTGCGCCAGTCAAGAAAGCAGGCAGCGTGGATGCAACATCAAGGCGGTAGCGTTCGCAGTGACGCTCAAGGTCGTCGCAGAATGCTAAGGCTCTGCGATGACTATTGCTGCACGCATCAGTCCACTTATCTGGGCCAGGTATAGACCTGGAGCCCAAGGACAAGGGAAACGGCAGGTTAAGAGGAGAAGGACCCATAGGGGCGCCTCGATCTAGCCCTGCAGCACCTGCACCAGGCTGTCCAGTCGACGCAGGGGCACCTGCCCTGCCTGCTGGATCTACCCTGCGAGGTGGAAGGGATCGAGACGGTACCTTAGCAGTGATGGAAGACAGCGCTTGGCGGAGAGCTTCGTTCTCGGCCTGAATCTGCAGCTGGTTCGCTTCCAGCTCAAGGATGTAGTCCTCGTCTCCTCCGATGTAGCGAGGTCGTTGTTCGTCCATCTCGCCCTCTTCTACCTCGCCACCAGGGGTATCCTCTGGGTCATTGCCAGAAGGAGAGTCACCAGGGGCTTTAGAGCCACCTGAGAAGGTTTCAATAACGGCGTTGAACTTCGCCCGAAGCACTGGATTAGTCCGAGCTGCTTCCAAGAGCTTATCTAGCGTATCACCGCCGGGCTCTGAAGGTGTGTTGCTGGGGGGTTCGACTACGGCGGATGGCCCGCCATTGCCTGGATTGTCTGTCATGTTGCTGTACCGACGTCGGTCGGAAACCATTTGTCACGGCGTAGCCGCTGCCTTTAATCTTACAGTGTGAGCGGCATGTCCACTTAGAAATGTCCAACGCAGTCTCTACTATCCACACTCTCGCACAGCAACTGAGCCCAGGTTTAGAACGGGACCCTCGGGAGTCGAACCCGAATGGTGAGCTGGTAGCAGCCCACCATTGACCTCCTCAGTCACTCTGCTAAAGTGTGGTTTACGGATACGCATAAGCGCACCGTCACATCTGGGCCAGCCTCAGCTGCAGCAGCTGCTTCAGGGCCTGCCTAACCTGCAGGAGCTGGTGATGCCACACGTAGTGGTCATCGGCATGCAGACCTTGGATGCCCTGCTGGCAGCCACCCAGCTCACCCGCCTCAGTGTGCAAGCCTTCACTGGCGTGACTGAGTCCAGGGCGCAGGCCCAGTGCAGCTGGCGGCTCCTCGAGCTGTGCTGGGGGAATAAGAAGATCAATTGCTTGGACTGGGTCAGTGCCGCCCACCTCCCACTGCGCAGCCTGACACAGCCACTGGCACTTGGATTCATGTGGACAAGTTTACAGCTACCGTCGGGAGCTGCATTTCAAGCGCTGGCAGACGCGGTGCACAATGTGGCAATGTGGTGTCAACAGGAGGTGCAGGAACGGGGACTAGATTTGGAAGCTGAGAACATGCCAATTGCACCCCTGGAGCATGCACCCCAACCAAGCCAGGTGCCACTCCCTGATGCTGGCTTGCAGCCCGCCGAGCCACTGCCTGACACCCCACCACCTCAGCGACCTTCAGCTGTGGTGCACCAGCTGGCATTGTTAAGGGCAGCTGTTGTCCATGTGCGTGTGGCGAACCTGCCCAGCCTTACGGCCAACAGCCTACAGGTCGTGGCTCCAGTGTGTCACAAAACCAAGGTACTGAGCTTTGTGCATGGGGCTCTGGAGCTGCACTTGGAGTTTTGGACAGCGCTGCAGCAGCTGATGCCTAGTGTGGAGTGTGTGAACTTGTGGGAGGTGCAGTGCGATGGGGCAGCGCTGATGGAGGGGCTGGGCCAGCTGAGCAACCAGGTAGGGGTGCGGCCCCTGACGGTTCAGCTGTGGGCAGGCACTGGCAAAGGGGTTTGCAGTCAAAAGACGGTGTTGGGCGTGATCACTGTGCTGCCAGGGGACCCTGCACTAAGCCATGATTTGTGGTGATGGCCCTATCTACGTGTGAGAGGGTGTACTCGTGGCAGCCATGTTTCAAACTTGCTCGTACGCCTGTTGTTTGATGTCACATGATCACACCATTACCACGTAGCAATGACCGTTGGAGTTCATGCTGGGTACTTGCCTTGTTTTTGTTTGACGCCTGTCGTTGCAGTTGTCGCTGTTTGCCAATCTTTCAAGTGCTATGTAGACATTCGAGAACTTTTGCTGTGTTCTCCAAAGCTTGAAGCCAGCTTCAGAGTCCCATGACGTCCCCGTGTCGTCACTAGGGAGCGACGGTTTAACGAGCCATTTTTCTAGGTTTTTTCTAGGTTCCTTTTGCCTAGAGTTTCAGGCTTTTCTAGGAATCCGAGCCACCTAGAATTCTATGGGCGTACCCGTGTCGTCACCCTGTCACCACAACAACATGTCAACATCTGCTACACATTCCACTACTTCTTGATGAGCCTTTTGCGCCAAGTCAGTGTCCAGCACCAACTGCTAGGGTTCGTAACTAAAATCCTCTAGTTGTACTTCACAGATTTAAACATGGCTATATGTCAGGTTAGACAAGCATTTTTTGGACGGACCTAACTAACTCTATACACCGCCTCACGATGTAAGTTTTGCACGCCTTGCCGCAGCGCCGTACAACTTAGCATCGGCTGAGAGGAACAGGCCTACGGTGATCGGCTGGTCCGCGACCCCGTCCAATGTTCGATGGCTCCGACTAGCACGCAATGTCAGAAGCACTCCATCTCTCTGGTTATGCGCCCTGGAGTAGGTGTGCTGTCGCGGCGATGTCCGGGTGCCTCCTGGGTGTCGAGCTCTGTGAGCTGCATGCTGCTTGCTAGGGGCTTGTCTCATGGCCGGGTTGAGGGGGTACGCCACGAGGCTTTGGACCTGAAACTTCTTCAGCAGCTAGCTGTACCACATACTCACACCCTGGCGCTGGCTCGACCTCATCATGCATCACCTCGGTAAATGGCGAGTGGTGGTGAGGGACGCACTGCCAAAAGATCTAACTGTATGCCAAACGTGACAAAAGCCTTGTAATCAACACCAGGGGAACCGCATTGGATACATCCATTGTTCTATCTGTGATTGAAAGCGCAATGACATGTCTGCTGGCACTGAGATCGGAAAAACATGGTAAACACGAAAAGGCGCCTTACCCCCCGTTTCCAATTGTCGGAGGACGGAGGACGGAGCTGCATGGAGGGAAGCTGGCGGAGAGGAGCACATGGAGGTCGGAGCGGCGGAGCCCGAGCCACATGGGCTCCATGCTGGCTCCGACGGGGCGCGTTTCCAATTGGGAGAGACATCGGAGAGACATGGGGCTCTCCATTGGCTCCGATAGCGCCCATTGGCTCCTATAGGTGACTTCTTCGGAGCCCCTAGAGGAGCCAGGAGCGGAGCCAGGAGTGTGAACGACCCAAGTGACCCTGAGACCGAGTTGAGAGTGCGTGTGTCTCCTGGTGGCCCCGTCTGTCCGGTTGCTCAAACCAGCGTTACATCTAGTCTCCGCCGCATCGGTCCTCCCTGTGTAGGTCCACACCGCTGAGGAGACAACGCAGGATATGGCACTCCTCCGCAGTTCTACCCGCATCAGCAACATTTGTGGAATAACCTCAGACTTGCTTTGCCTGCGGAGTCTGCAGACTTGCTTTGCCCGCTTTTGCGGAGAATGCGCAGTGCTTGCGCGGAGCCTGCTGTATAGAGACTCCTGCTGTTGTCGAAGCCTTGCTTGTCGGGAGTGGACTTGTTGTCACTAAACCAGCCAAACTGCAGCCAGCCTTCCTTGCGTAGCCTGCTCCAAGCAGAGAGCCTACACTACGCAGAGAGTATAGCCTGCAAGAGTCATAATACAACCTAGTGCGGTTACAAGCCAACCTTAAACCCCAACACAGCCTGCCCTACGCAGAGCAGCCCTATCAACACAAGCAGCTACAAGCTGCCTCATCTATGCCAACACAACCAGCCTGCTCAAGCCGAATACACAGCCGCTAGCCAAGAAGCAAATACCAACACCCGTGCACTCCTGCCCTAAGCAAAGATGCATTGCATTTACATACGCACACCCAGCAGGTAATCACCACCGACATTAGCCTGTCCAACAGAGAACAGTACCTTGCAGTGCACCAGCCTGCAGAGGTCCTGCTGTATTTGCAAAGCGGGGTCGAGCACAGCTGTGGCAGGGCAGCAGGAGCAGTACATGCGCTAAGCATTTTTCGACATTTTCCAGCCGCAGCGGCAGCAGCAGCGTGATGATCGGAAGGCGCTCAACGCGGCGGTCACGGGTCGCCCAAAAGCGTCAAAAAGCGTCCATGCAGCGCTCCTCTCCTCGCATTGGAAACGGCAAAACGACATTCGCCCATGCAGGGGCAGCTCCGCTCCATGAGCCTCCATGAGCTCCGCTCCGATCAATTGGAAACGGGGGGTTAGACTCGGCCATGCCAGCGACTTGTTGCCCGAAATGATGGCCTCTCCGCCAGCCCGCTATAGATAGAACGAAAGCACTGGCCCTTCGCCTGCCTTCGGAGCCGTCGACGGACGTTTCGGACAATTATAGCCGCACTTAGATGGTCTGTAACCATGACCAGGCGTTCGAAGCGAAGCCTCGCTGGGTCCTCTGGAAGGGCCAAGCGTTTAGCCATCGCTAACATCGCCCAGGCAAGGCGGCCCAGCCCAGCCCAGCCCAGCCCAGCCCAGCCCAGCCCAGCCCAGCCCAGCCCAGCCCAGCCCAGCCCAGCCCAGCCCAGCCCAGCCCAGCCCAGCCCAGCCCAGCCCAGCCCAGCCCAGCCCAGCCCAGCCCAGCCCAGCCCAGCCCAGCCCAGCCCAGCCCAGCCCAGCCCAGCCCAGCCCAGCCCAGCCCAGCCCAGCCCAGCCCAGCCCAGCCCAGCCCAGCCCAGCCCAGCCCAGCCCAGCCCAGCCCAGCCCAGCCCAGCCCAGCCCAGCCCAGCCCAGCCCAGCCCAGCCCAGCCCAGCCCAGCCCAGCCCAGCCCAGCCCAGCCCAGCCCAGCCCAGCCCAGCCCAGCCCAGCCCAGCCCAGCCCAGCCCAGCCCAGCCCAGCCCAGCCCAGCCCAGCCCAGCCCAGCCCAGCCCAGCCCAGCCCAGCCCAGCCCAGCCCAGCCCAGCCCAGCCCAGCCCAGCCCAGCCCAGCCCAGCCCAGCCCAGCCCAGCCCAGCCCAGCCCAGCCCAGCCCAGCCCAGCCCAGCCCAGCCCAGCCCAGCCCAGCCCAGCCCAGCCCAGCCCAGCCCAGCCCAGCCCAGCCCAGCCCAGCCCAGCCCAGCCCAGCCCAGCCCAGCCCAGCCCAGCCCAGCCCAGCCCAGCCCAGCCCAGCCCAGCCCTCCCTCCACCTCAAGCAGCTTTGCGTCCGACTGAACCTAGCTACCAAGTGTGCCAAGAGTAGGATCCAATGCTTGGAAGCAATCTCACAGCATCAGCAACAGCAACATCAGCAAGCACCAGCAGTGGCAACAATCACCCCTTCCAAGCGCCATGCTCCCGACAGCGTTATGCGAATGCGCTGACAACAAAGCTTGCCTTTGTTGCCGAGCCCAGCCCTGCCCTGCCCAGCCTTACTCAGCCCCCTGGTGTTGACCCTGAGCCTAGCCCTTCCAAGTGCCAGAGCCCTAGCCCATACCATGCATGCAGTGAATGCCACACAACACAAGTGACACTGACAGTTTACAGAGAACACAAGTGCCAGCTTACAGAGACACAAGTGCCAGTTTGTAATGATGTAGGTTGGATGTTGTAAGGTAATGATGTGAGGTTGGATGTAATGATGTATGGTAGAGGGCAGGACGGGCCAGCCGCCAACAGCTTTTTAAGCAAAGTCCACCGCACATGTTATGAGATAGGAGGGTTCGGAGCTGGAGATTGTGATTGCGGGGCATTACTAACATTCACAGCTTTGCGGGAGCTAGGAAGCCGAGCTACCCAGTACAACCGACTGAACGGACCTTGCTAGCGAGAGAGACGGGCCCCGGCCTTAGACTTTATACGTATGTCAGTAGCTACCTACAGCGACCTTGTTGCGTGGACACAACTTTAGGCCCGAACAACCATGTTCAGCCTGCGGGCCTGCGCTTCGAAGCCGCTAACTGTTTTAGCACGCCGAAGCTAGCGGTGCAATCGCGGTAGCAAATGGTGGTCTGAATGTGGAGAACAGCATGGTACCCAATTTTCCCCTTGCTTGTCTAACCTGGCTATATGGCTACATGGCCTGCTGCATGACCTTAGTAAATGATGCACGATGACGCACCAACTTACTCACTACTTACTTCTGCGTCAGACATGCGCTGTCTATAGAGCTAAAACTCATGCTTGATGGAGGCAGGGGGGTTCTTGGGCGGATAATAGAACTTCATAACGCATTTGCTTAACCACGAGTGACCGCCAGCTTCTACCTTGCTGGGCAGTGACATCCGCAATCCTTGCGATGGACGCGCACCTTGGTGAAGGCCCGAAAGCTGCACAGCCAGCTGCGACCCAACTGATCGATCTGCCCCACGATGTCCTGTTCCAGCTCCTGCAGCGCGTTACTGCTAGTGGTACTGCAACACTCCGGACCCTTGCTGCTACATGCCATCCCCTGCTGGAGGCCAGTCTGCTATACGAGCCATCTATAAGCGCGAAGTGGCAGCAATCAGCGAGAAACGCGCCCCTCTTGCCCGCCTACATGCGGGCCACGCTGCTAGCCAGGAACAGCCCGCTCCGCCTCGTTATCACAAAAGTGGCGATCAGTAACGACGCGGGGAGGTTCGCAATAGCCGTTGCAAAAGGTTTGGGCGTGTGTAAAGCAGTGCAGCACCTCAGCCTGCGGGAAGCCTGTCCTTTTGCCTCCATCCAGCAGTGGCCACTCGCCTGCACTGACGACCTGGCTACAAACTACCCCGGCTTGACGCAGCTCAATCTTCAGAACCTGACCCTGCCCGCCCCTGCACTCCACAGCCTGCTCAGCCATCCGCAGCTGTCGCAGCGCTTGCGTCAGCTATCCCTGGACCAGGTGACCTTGGTGCAGGGTGACAGCACCTGGCAGGACACCATGTTCAACGGTAGCCAGCTGCACCAGCTCAGCCTGGCAAGTGTGCACACCCTGCCCTGCCTGGCCCCTCTTGCTCTCTACCTCGTGCGATTCAGCCTGTACCTCCATTACCAAACTAATGTGGTTGAGGCCCTTGCCACGCTCCGCCCCCCACCCCAGCTGCGGGTGCTGGAGCTTGACGGGCCAGACAGGCAGTTGGGTCTGAGCCAGCCTGGCCTGCAGAAGCTGCTCCAGGACCTGCCCAACCTGCAGGAGCTGGTAACACCATGGCTGGTGGTCAGCGGCATGCAGACCCTGGATACCCTGCTGGCAGCCACCGAGCTCACCCGCCTCAGTGTGCAAGCCGTCACTGGTGTGACGGAGTCTAGGGCCAGGGCCAAGTGCAGCTGGCGGCTCCTCGAGCTGCGCTTTGGGAATAAGAAGAACATTTGCTTGAACTGGGTCAGTGCCGCGCACCTCCCTCTATGCAGCCTCACACAACCACTGTCAGTTTGCTACATGTGCACAAGCCTACAGCTACCGCCAGCAGCTGCACTCGAGGCGCTGGCAGCCGCGGTGCACAACATGGCAGCGTGTTGTGGTCAAGAGGTGCAGATACAGCGACTGGATCTGGAAGCTGAGAACATGCCAATTGCACCCCTCCAGCAGCCGATTGCACCCCTCCAGCCTGCACCCCATCCCAGCCAGGTGCCACTCCCTGAAGCTGGCTTGCAGCCCGCTAGGCCACTGTCTGCCACCCTAACACCTCAGCGAGCTTCAGCTGTGGTGCACCAGCTGGCATTGTGGAAGCCAGCTGTTGTCCATGTGCGTGTGGCGCACCTGCCCAGCCTCACGGTCAGCAGCCTACAGGCCCTGGCTTCAGTGTGCCACAAAACCAAGGTACTGAGCTTCGCGTGTGGGGCCCTGGAGCTGCACTTGGAGTTTTGGACAGCGCTGCAGCAGCTGATGCCTAGTGTGGAGTGTGTGAACTTGTGGGAGGTGCAGTGCGATGGGGCTGCGCTGATGGAGGGGCTGGGCCAGCTGAGCAACCAGGTTGGGGTGCGGCCCCTGACAGTTCAGCTGGGGGCAGGCACTGGCAAAGGGGTTTGCAATCAAAAGACGGTGTTGGGCGTGATCACTGTGCTGCCAGGGGACTCTGCAGAAAGCCAGGAATCGTAGTGAAGGCCCTAGTCACGAGTGAGAGGGTGTACTCGTGGCAGCCATGTTCAAACTTGCTCCATGTAGCAACGACCACTTGAGTGCATGCTGAGCACTTGCCTTGTCGTGAAGTCATTGCAGTTGTCGCTGTTTGCCAGCCTCTCAAGTACAATGCTCAACGTTGAGAACATTTGTGGTGTCCGCATGCGTTTGCATTACAGCTTCAATTTCATCTAAATCCCATGTCGTCCCATGTCGCCACCTTGTCAATGCGGCAACCTGTCTACATCTCCTACACCTTTCACTACTTCATGCTATGCCTCCTGCGTTAGGTTACTGTCCATTACCAAGTGCAAAGGTTCGCAACTAGAACCCTCTAGCTTCTTGGAGTTTACAAGTACTGTGTTTAACAGGTCTAAACTATGTGCATGCAGACTGCCTACATAGCCTGCTACATTCCTTGTGTAAATGATTCAACTCAAATCATGCAAGCTGTCATGCTGGCGCACGGTGACGCACTAACGATCAGCATCTGTCGCCACTGTCTGCTCCTGTCAGGCGACGATTTCTAGACCGGTCAGGCAGAAAGAGCAGCTGCTGGTGGCAATATTTTGGAAGTCGAGGCGATTGAGCCGGTCGGGTTCCAATGCCCCCGAGCATTGAAAAGCCGCCATGTCGACCTGAAAGTTGAGCCAGCCGCTCGCCGCAGTGACTGGCTGCACGTCCGCTCCCAAAACCACCTCCTTGAAGCAGTACCTGGTCGCACACATCACACGTTGTCATTCAAATGCAGGGAAATGCGGTTGTGGCATGGGTCACACTGGTGTGAAGGGAGTCATTGGTGTGCATCAGAGGCAGCATTACATGGCATCTGGCATAGCTGCAAAGCCACAGGCATGCCATCAAGGCGCCCCTTTGAACCCTGGCTACTTCATCATGGGCAGCGCCTAGATCAAGCGCCTCTTAGGCTGGGCTGAGTGTCTGCTGCTGCCCTGCTGCCCTCACTCACTGCTGCTTGGCCACACTGTCCACCATGAGGAACAGCTTGAGCTGGGTGACCTGCGCAGGGCCGGGGCCCGCTACCATCACCCCAACGCACCGCAAGCACCTTACTGGCACAGCAGCAACATCATCATCATCAGCAGCAGCAGACCCCACCACGCCCCACCCCTACCCCCATCACTGGTGCCACTCTCAATCACCTAGTATCCTGCAAGCATAATCGCCACCACTACTTTTCCCATTACCACCACTACCACCATTACCACCACCATAACCACCATCTATTACTAATCAACCACCAATTCACTTAAAATAAGACCATAGTGGTCCAGCACATGGTGGTGGCAGCATCAAGGGCATTGTGGTCGGCGGTAGCCTTATCCTCTAGCCTCTAGTCCTTTGTGTGACACAGCTTTGTGTTATGCAGCAATGTTCCACAACAAGTGGTAGCAAGCCACTGAACCTGGCTAGATAGCCAATCGTAGCAAGCAGAATAGCCACCGCAAAGCCCAATCAAGCGAGACAGGCCCCTCCCTGAAGCTCGCTTGCCAGCCTATGCTGACTGTTCCTGGCCCCCCACTCAGCTGGGGCGGCTGCTGTGCTTGAGGTTGCATGCGCTTTGAGCGATATGGTGCGGCCCCAACACAGAGGCTTGTGAGGGTGCAGCAAGGCAGCAAGGTAGGGTGGTGGGGACCCCACAGCCTGCACCTCCTGCCCACACTCATGCCCTGTTAACCAGTTTACTACATATAGCGTATCGCTACGAATGCCATGTTTTAGGGCTCGTTTTGCGCTATGAAATGGGTTGCTTTGCAAACTGCACCATTCCGTTGCAAGTCTGCCTGACCACTTGCCTAAAACACCAGCCAGCCAGCCTGCCTGCTTGTCCACCTCCACCCATTCTACCAGACTGCCTCCAGGCCTTCCTCCCTGCCCACCCACCTGGCATTGAGGCTTTGATGCAGCCTCTGGGCCATTGCTGCTGCCTCGGGGCCTGATCCAAAAGTCGACACGCTGCGCGTTCTTGAACGGTTGGAAGCCAGGCTCACTGCCACGGCGCATGCGAAAGGTCAATCCTCCCCCAGGGGTGAAGTCCAGGCAAGTGGCAGCGCCACCAGTGGGTCCCACCCCTGTACAACAGGCAGCCGCAACAACACCTTACCTCACCTCACCATCCAGCGTTTGTTAAACTTCCATGTTGCATGCAGTGCTGGCACCGGGCACTGCTGCCCACTTGCCTGGCACAGAGAGCTGCGCGTCCGCCATACCATAGCCCTCCCAACTCCAGCCTGGTCGCATGCCTTGGCTGCCATAGATGACCTTGGAGATGAAATTGGGCGGCAGGGGGGTACCGGAATCGCAGTCCACAGGCCGGTACTGCAGCATCATAGAGCCGGAGAGGGGGTGGGCCAGCTGTTCAAAGGCCCTGCGCCAGCCACAACGGCAGCAGGCAGCAGTGGTCTGGGATTGGGTCGGGAAAAGCATTTGGCAGACCTTTTCCTGTTTATTTTGTTGCTTGCGCCTGCACTTTCTGCATCAAACATGACATGCCACACATCACTTGTACCTCCCACACAACTGCTTTGTATCTCACTGTTTCACCTCACCCCTCTCACTCCCCCTGCCCTGCCCTGCCCTTCAAACCCAGCTTTGGAGTCCCACTGCCCACAGGGTAGGGCTAGTATGTCCAGGTTAGGGCCTCATTTGCATTGCAAATCAGCAATAAGTCAAACCAGTATAGGGTGATATTTGAGGTATAGGGAAAAATGTAGGCGTCAATATTTTTCCATAACTCGGGTCAGTTTACCAAGGCCGCAAAGTGCTAGCAGCCAGATCCGAGTGTTCCGCAAGTGAAGCGCAAGTCGCGAGTGGGCTGGTTGCATGAATGGCTTGCACGTCGCAACTTGCAAGTCGCAAGTTATTCAAAAACAACTTCCTTCCGCTACTGCAACCTCAACGTAGCCAATGCGACGCTACGCGATAGCTTAGCGAACATATTGCCAGGCTGGCATGTTTACTTAAGTGCCAGGCTGGCATGTTGACTAGAAGCTACGTCTTTCGCCGTTTTTCAGGTCGGAGTAAGCCACTTAGGAGAGGGATGAGGTTATAGGCTACTTGAGTCAGTCGATATGTGTCGACCGGCAAAGCATAATGGTCGAGCGGCAAAGCATAATGGTCGAGCGGCAAAGCATAATGGTCGAGCGGCAAAGTGCACTTTTTGATAATTGTCGAGCGGCAATTGACAATTGTCGAGCGGCAAAGTACGATTCTCGCAATCAGCGTCGGGAAGCGTTTATAGAGCGGATGTGTTGAGCAGGGTTGGTGATAGTGTTGGTCAGCGGGAGATATGGTGTTGGTCAACGGGGGAGGGGGGCGGTTACGGGATTGGGGAACCTCAAATATACTAGATAACCGCCTTGCCCTCGCGCACTATGCGAACTAATGGTCTCGTCCTCGGCTCTGCTACAATACATCCCTCGGCTACGCCTCGGCATGTATGTCCGCGCCACCTCGGCCTCGGCCATTACTTTCGCATAATGCTCTCGGACCGCCAATTATCTACTACTTATCATGCTCCCCTGGACCCAGGTCCCTAGTGATGTGAACTTCAGCCCACTAACCAACCTCACCACCTCATCACTGACCAACCTCCCTGAGCCTCTACCAACTCAGGCCATACTAACCAGCCTTACCACCAGGACAGGTCAAAGTGCGGCATAGGTCCGCAGCACCACTCCTGGCGCCGCACCTCCCCGCCAGGCTTTACGCCAGGGGCACCATCAGGCAGCACCTGGTCCCAAGTTGAGCAGCAGCAGGAGCAGCAGCAGCAGCAGCAGCAGCAGCAGGAGCAGCAGCAGCAGGAGCAGCAGCAGCAGCAGCAGGAGCAGCAGCAGCAGCAGCAGCAGCAGCAGCAGCAGCAGCAGCAGCAGCAGCAGCAGCAGAATCAACATGCCGGGGACCATGGGATGCCCGGGCATGGCAGAGGAGCAGCAGATCTACGTGTCAGAGACCATGTCAAACACTAAATGCCTTTCCTTGGTCTCGCAGTTGCTTACACCATCCTGCTCAGCTGCTGAACATACAACCACCCTCATTCCACCACACCTGGTCACACGAGGTCATGCCTGGTCACACAAGGTCACACCTGGGTGCAGGGGCAGCTGTCAATGACGCGCACTCTGACTGTCTTGTCGCTGTCATGGCATTGTGTGTAGGAGCGCCCTTCCGGGGCAGCAGGGTTGCCTGCATAGGATCTGAATCAACAGCAGGGCGAGTGAGGAAGGTGGGCAGGGCAGGGCAGGGCCGGGCAGGGCAGCGGGCGTCACAAGGTGGAAGGCAAAGGTGGGCTGCTGGCAGGGTTACATATGCCAAGGTGCGCAGCAGCGCAAGCATAGCCACCCACGATGCTGCCATGCACCATGCAACAAGTTGCTGAGCTGAGTCAGTCAATGTGTTGGGTTGGTGCTGGGGTGGTGTTGGGCTGGTGCTGGCAGCCCACCTGCCCTGCGAGTCCCTGATGGCTGCCCTGATGGCGGGCAGGCGGGAGCCATCCACTTGGTAGTAGCCCACGGCATTGATGGTGCCATTGGGAAAGATCTCCAGCCGCATGGGCGACCCGGTGTTGTCTGACCAGGCACCAGGGTCACCATGCAGGGACATGGGTCACCATGCAGGGACATGGGTCACCATGCAGGGACATGGGTCACCATGCAGGGACATGGGTCACCATGCAGGGACATGGGTCACCATGCAGGCACATGGGGAGCCATGCTGGCAGTCATCACCAGTCTTCATCCTCTTTTTAAAACATTGATGCGGGCACGCTGGAAGATGGTGCAGCCAGTCTGCACCTGAGATTGCTGATGTGAAGGACCCCCCTCAGCCCTGACCTTGTTCTTCAGTCTCTTTACACAGTCCCACACACAATCCTACACACATCCTACACACATCCTACACACAATGCCATGACGTCCCACAGCACCAGCAGCCCATTGAGTGCACCCCAGAGTGACCAGCAGCCTGCTGGTAGCTGGCTGCTGGGTGCAGAGACGGCCACAAAAATAGACACTGTCGGCGGCCACAGCCACACAGCTCCCAGCACTACACTACTGCCACCGCTGCCGCTTCTGCCACCGCTGCCACCGCTGCCACTACTGCCACCGCTGCCACCGCTACCACGGCTGCCACGACTGCAATATGCTGCAATATGCTGCCACCGCTGCCACTGCTGTCTAGCTTAGCTGACTGCAGGTGGGGAGGCAAAGCCTAAAGGGCATGGCAGGGATACTAGCCCTGTTCTTCCGCACCTGGCAGGGCAGGCTAGTGGAAAGGCAGGTGGACGACCATGTGGGTGCTGCAGCCGATATCAGTTGAGGCAGGTAGTCCCTCTCACTGCCACCACCATCGCCACCACCACCACCACCACCACCATTGCCAGCTAATCAGGCTGGCAATTAATATCCTTTATTCATTGGCTGCCACCACCCCTGCAAGGCATTACCAGCCTGCCATCCCAGCTGTGGTGTTGCACTAACCCAAGATGTAGCCCGTCTTGCAGCGAATCTCATAGCAGCGCCCGCAAGACCCTGGGTAGTCAGAGTTGGTGTCGGCACTGGCTGCCACAGCGTCCCTAGGGTACGGTAGGGTGCCCTGCACACACGTCAGAACGCCTTCAAGAACAGTGACGGCATGGATGGGTGCACAGGGTCAGCAACTCAGCCATCAACCTCCCTGGGCAGGAGGGCCAGTGAAGCCATGCTCACGGCCTGACTGACCAGCGACTGATGCCTTGGTAGTGGTTGGGGTGGTTGGGAGTGGGGAGACTGAGCACCCAAGGCTCAGGCCCAGCAGCATAACGCGTCTATCGCCCCACCTCCTGATGAGGGAGGGTCCAGGTCATCAGTGAGGCACCAAGACAACACAGCCTGCTCAACTTGTAGGAGTCTTGTGTGCTGCAACAGAGGCACTTGCTGCAAAGGGGCTTGGTACGCAAGTCTACATTGCTATGCATTATAAAGCATAATGAGTCATGGGGGTAAGAGTGATGTCAGGGTGACCGCACCTGTGGCTTGTTTGTGAACCCACAGCTGCCGTACTCCAGCACCCCTGCGCACAGTCAGGCAACAACCTGCTGTCTTCAAGGCCAGAGTGCAATGATGACAGCGAAATGGCCATGGTGCAAGAGTCATGGCATGGGGCTGGCATATTTGCAAAGCGTCAGCCTTGAAGCTGCTTGGCCGCAGGTGTAATCCCTAACCATGTGCCATGGACCATGGTGGGATGATCATCAGCTACAGCTACAGCTGCAGCTATGGCTTGAGGGTTAAGGTGGCACAGGAAGCTGTACGCCCTGGTGGTGGGGCAGCACCATATGATCCTGGTCCGCGTAACGTGTCCAGGAGCGCCGTGACTTCTGCAGGAGCGCCGTACATGCTGCGCAGTACATGCATGAGGTCAGTCGCGGCGTAATGCTACTAGTACTGCTAGTGCCATCTTGCTACACACGTGGCGCGCCCATCAAGCCATTCGCCACTCGCCGTGCGTCCGAGGCTGAGCGCGAGTGACCAGAACACAACGTGGAGCATTGTGCTGCGCGCCGTGAAAGAGAGCTTGCGTAGCATGACGCGACAGTACTGCGCACAGCGTAGGACGCTGCCTCCCTGGCAAAGGGTGTGACATTTGAGCATGTGGGCATGGCGTTTGCCCGGCAGGGCAGGACGCGCACCAGCGAGAGCGTCAGTCATTTGATCCTGCGTGGTTGGGCATAAGCTATGACGCAGGGAGCTGTGAAGCTCCCACGCCCTACCTGGGACCTGTGTCTCAACACGTCAGGGCAGCTGGCGGAGCAGGTCGGGGCAGCTTACATATCAGGGCAGCTGGCTGGTCAGAGCAGCTGTATGGGCAGGGCGGGGCAGCTGGCATGCCCGGGCAGCGCAAATCTATGAAAAGTAGCAGCTGTGCAGCGACCTACTGGCCAAGTTGCAGCCCGAGGGTGTCACTGCTTCGCCTGCTGGTCAGCGCGGACGTTGCCTTGCCTTTGGCAACCAGTTATATACCCGCTTGAAGCCCTGCCAACGCTCGCGGCCATCCCAACTCCAAGTTTAACTTAGTTGAGACAGCGGGTTGGAAGTGAATACAGCGTGTTGGTTCAAACACCTACCCCATGGAGGGCATGGGGTGGGGCCACTGGGCTTGGTGCACCATGGGGGGCTGGGCAGGGTCATGAACATCTTGAGCAGGGAAGAATGCTGGAGGAGGAGGGGCCTGGGCATGGCGAGGGTCTAGTGTGGCGGCACAATGTCAGGAGCGAAAGGGGGTGGGGTGTGGGGAGGGGAAGGGCTGGGCTGGGCTGGCAGGGGGAGAGGGGGAATGGGGAGGAAGGTGGCATGATAAGAAGTTGCCAATTGCTGTCAGCAGGCTTGACAAGCCAGACATGCCAGCTATGCAGCATGTTTGGCAATGCTGGCATGTGCACACGGGTGGGATGTGATGCCAAGGCTGTGCTGCATGCCTGCCTCAAGGTGGTGTGGAGGCCCAACAGCATGAAGCCAACAAACAGGCAATCATGCATGGTGTTGAACATGGATGAGTTCTGCACCAGCTGGGTCAGTTCAGCTATGAACAGCCCCCAACCCTGAGAGGAGGAGCTGGACCACAGCCAGCCCACCAGGCCTGCAAGCTGGACCCCCCCAGCAGGGCAGGTGGACTTCCACCAGGTGCGCCCAGCCTGGAGCCAGCGGCGTGACCAGCCAGTGCAGGGCCTGATATGGTGCCCCTAAGTGCCCCATGCAGCCAGCTAGCCACACAGGCAGCAGCCTCAGAGCCTGAATCAAGCACTCCCCTGCTAGCCAAGCGCGCCACGGCTGAGAAGGCCAGTTTTACAGCCTGGCGGGTGGGTCATCAGGAGCTGCAATGCAGCGCTGATCATGCAGCACATTGGGGAGAGCAAGTGACACCTGCTAGAGATGTGCTTGTGGCCAGACCAGAAAAGGCTGCCAGCCAAGGGAAGGCAGTGCCCTGACCTGGGCTAAAGGCGGCTGCGAGGCCAAACACCCCAGGGCCAGCAGCAGCCTGCTATGGCACCATGGAGTGTGTCATGTTCGAGCTGTGTCAGCCTACAACTTGCATGTGCATCATGCAAAGCTGAATGGGGTCAGGCAGTGGCTAAGGGGGGTGAACACTATTGCGGACGTAGTGGTGTCTAAGGCCATAACTGTCAGGCAAGTTCGTTCAACTAGCTCTCGTGTGTTAGCGCTTGCGCTGGGCCTCAAACCTAGCAGGTGTGTTACGTTTGCAAAGCGTGCAGCCGGGACGAAAATACATCGTGGCAAAGTAGTGTGTGCCGTGCTAAGGGCGAAGCAGCTCACACTAGAAACCCAAGTCTCCTGCAAGAGGTTATGCAAAAGCTCAGGGGGAAGGCACCCCACAGTGTCAGCGTGACGATGAAAATACAGTGGATACTCCGGTCGCATCAAGTCTCACAGGCACACAGCTGTAACCTGACCTGTACCTGTCCTCTGACCGTGTGGAGAGCATAAATAAAAACACGAAGGTGTACATGCACTTACGTGACAAACTTGCGGCAGCCTTGTAATAGGCCTCTCTTAATGTGACTCCACACAACGTAGAACCTTACTACGCTTAACAGCTCATTGCACGCCTCGGCTTGGACCAACCACGCCTCGGCGGGCTTCGATGCAGCAACTTCATTGAAGTGTAGGCTGGGTACGTAGCCTAATGACTGGCTTACTCATCGAAACGGTGGTCCACGCCCAAGGCATAGTAAACATTCACATTCTGCTGCGCACCTCGTCTAAAAGCCACGTGACTGCGCTCGCATCTTGCACGCAGGACGTCAGCCCGCTCAGGGGGCCTGGCTCCAATATCAGTCGGCTCGAGCAGATTAGACCCGAGCAGATTAGACAGGCAGCAGCATGACTGAGCCGCCCAGCCTGCAGCAAAGCCCGTTTGTATGGGCCTCTGATGCCCCAGACGAGGCAGCCTTGCGGCAGCAGGTGGGCAGCTCGGCCTCCTGCAGCAGCATGTCTCGCATGGGCCTGCAGGTGGAGGAGGGGGTGCTAAGTCGCATGATGAGCACAGGTGAGCCTCCAGGCGTAACAGCGCATGGTTGCATGCTGCTGCAGTGATACCGCAGCACATCACAAGCAACGGTACAGCATAGCGCAAGCACAGCGTAGGCAACACAGGAACAGCATTGCAAACAGTGCCTAAGGCACAGATGGCTGTGCTACAGGCTTCTGCGTAGGAGATTTCGGTGCTCAGTCTCCCAGCCGCTTGTAGCCCAGCCCAGAGTACACCTTGCCCTTGGCTGGCAGCTCAGTCCACCAGCACAGCTCCATGAGGCGTCAGTTGCTTCTCCAACTGCGCTGCATGTTCGATGCTGCATTGCAATCCTTGTCCAGCCACCAGGCTGGCTGTGGTCCTGGGGCCTGGGCTTGCTGGCTTGCCAGTCCAGCCACCCCAGCACACAGCATGTGTCCCACAGCTGCGGGCTGGAGAAGTGCTGCCCCAGCATACCTGACCCAGACCCTGCCTACCATGACCCTGCCTACCAGCCTGCTAGCCCCCCTGTACCTGTCATGCGCCTCACCCCTGCAGAGGACCTCATCCACAAGGTGTCCAAGGCCCCTGGCCATGCGCCATCTTCCCAGTCATACACACGGAGGGCACCCCTGGTCACTCTTTCCAAGGCCGTGCTCCAGGCACTAGATGGAGTGTGCAGCCACCCGCCCTCACCCACCTCCCCAGCCTCCAGCCATACATCACGCCACCCTCACTCCCCCGCGGCACCAGGCTGGAGCCGAGCAAGTGCAACCCCCAGTGTGACCAGAGCCCTGAGCCCCGGGTCACATGGACCCTCAGCAGCAGCAGCAGCTCCCGCTTCAAACACAGGGGGGTTGGCCAGGAGGTCAGGGGCGCCCTCAGGCCACGGATCCAGCATTCAACCCTTCTACGCCATGTTTTCTGACTCAGCTGGCGGGCCTGAGAGCCTGGGGCAGCAGGGGGGCAGCAGCAGGGGAGGGGAGCGGCTGCCCAGCCGTGGGCGCCCGGCCTTGCAGCTTAGTAGGGTGGGAGATATAGAGGGAGGCAACTCCTGCTGCAATGATCAAGGGGAGGGGACGGGCAGGAGGGCAGGCAGGGTGGGCGGGAAGGCCATGGGCCAGCCCCGACCGAGTGCCCTGATGGAGATCTCCAGGACCTCCAGTGAGTGCAGAGGGCAGGGGAAGGGCCAGGGAGGGGCTGGGAGGGCTGAAAAAGGCAGGGCTGCCCCTACCTCTTCCGGCCAGGTCTGCTGCCCCAGAGCCCTTCACGGCATCGCCCTTGTGCCCAGAACAGGTTCTCGTGAGCATGAGGCGGTCATGCACGGACACCGCGCCGTGCCCTATGTCCTGAGGAACGGCAGCAGCCTTGCTATAAACGTCTGCAGCACCAAAGCCTGCCGCTGTCATGGTGGACAGGAAATGTGCTGTGCACAAAACTGTGCAGTGTCTGCCACTGTAAGGAGTGGCAGCAGCCTTGCTTTAACCTTCCGCTGCACCAGAGCCTGCCACTGTCTGCATCAGCAGCTTACCGTGCCCACTGCGCCGGTGGCAGCTCAACCTCCCACAACTGCCATGTCTCCACGGTCCATGCTAGGTCAGCACAGCAGAGGCAACACAGTCAGTCTCGCAGTGTCTTGGAGCTCACTGTTCGGTACTCCTTGCCTAGGGCAGGAGCCGCTGCTCGGCCAGGCTGTGAGCAGATCATTGTCCTGTTTAACATCTGTCAACCCAATGAAACAATCATGATACGATTTGGTGCACCACATCCATCAAATATCAGCATACCCATACCCATACCACTCCGAGGAACTGTAAGACCGGTGGAACGGACACCACAAAATGTTCTCGACGTTCAGCATTGTACTTGAGAGGCTGGCAAACAGGCTGTTGTGGCTCCAGTGACAGCAGCACTCACCTGCTGGCCGGTGCACCACATCCATTGCCTGCACTGTCATGGGTTGTATGTGGGGCCAGCCAGTCAGCATGCTCCCTCAGCATGCTCCCTCAGGGCTTGGAGTCAGCATGCTCCCTCAGGGCTTGGAGTCAGCATGCTCCCTCAGGGCTTGGAGTCAGCATGCTCCCTCAGGGCTTGGAGTCAGCATGCCCCCTCAGGGCTTGGAGTCAGCATGCTCCCTCAGGGCTTGGAGTCAGCATGCTCTCAGAGCTTGGGCTCCTGATGGATGGCGTCCGGTGCTCTGGGGTAGGACCTGCTGCCTCCTGGCAAACCAGACCCTGGTGTAAAAATGACAATTGTTGAGCTTGGACGCAAGTGGAGCACGTATGAACATGTAGGCATTGCATTAATTTTCCAACGTAGAGCCCCACTTACACTCAGCGTTCACCTTGCCTTTGTGCATCGAGGTATTGAGTCGTTGCTTGCGACACTGTAGTATGTCAGCGCCGGCAGGTGAGGATACAGGCTGGATGCTGGTCGCTGACGCTGCGCTATCCTTCCTCTGCCTGGCTGGCTGCAGGTCAGGCTAGGCGCTGCCCCTCCCAGTCCTCCCTCTGCTCCCGCCCTGCTGCTGGCCCTGCTGCAACCAGCGCCTCTGACGTTGACTCCACCCGGGCGGACAGCGGTTCAGAGAGTGACGTGGCTGAATGTGATTTGCTGGCTAGCGCCGCAGCAGCAGCCACAGCAGCTGCAGCGACAACAGATGCAGCCTGCCCTGATGGGCACCCTCTGCTGCCATCCATGCAGGCAGCCCAGGGGCATGCGCAGCGGCAGTTGGTTGAACAGCCTGCAGCAGGGGCCAGGCAGCGAGGCAGGCGGCATGCGCACGCAGGGTGTGAGCAGACTGGCCTGAGCTGCCCTGGCCAAGGTCCCCGGGCGGGGCGGAGGGAGGGAGGGCGAGGGGAGGAGGGTGGGGAGGCTGTGAGCTTTGCTGACGTCATGGCGTCCTTGCACACTGGCAGCACCCTGCCTGGGCTTAGGACCTATTAGTAGGGGTGAGGGTGGGGCGCAGCCTGGCAAGTCCGGGGCCGACAATTCACCCAGGTGTGGGTCAGGGGTAAGGTCACCAAGGTTGGGGTTAGGATCAAGGTGAACCCTAGTCGAACACCCTAGCAGGTACGTGACTCTTAGGCTGCTAGGCTTGTGCTCCGAGGAACAGCGCTTGCTGCGCCCAGCCTGGAGCCAGCAGCGTGACCAGCCAGTGCGGGGCATGATGTGGTGCCCAGTAGTGCCCCCCCACAAGCCCCCACAGGCCCCACACAGCGGCCAGGCAGCCACACAGCCAGCAGCCTCAGAGCCAGGGCCCAGCACTCCCCCTCTAGCCAAGCGCAGCAAGCCGGCAGCTAAGCCCACCAAGGGCAAAGGCAAGGGCAAGGCTGCCAAAGTCAAGCCAGCACCACAGCCAGGCAGGTGGCTGGACAGGGACTGCAATTCAGCATTGAACATGCAACGCATTGGGGAGAGCAGGTGGCGCCCGCTGGAGCTGTGCTACTGGCCAGAGCAGGGAGCTCTGCCAGCCAAGGGCAAGGAATACCCTGGCCTGGGCTACAAGCGGCTGCGAGACAAGCCACCAAAGGCCCAGCAGGAGCAGCAACAGCAGCCTGCTGAGGCACAGTAGTGTGTGCCCCCTTTGTTGAGCTGTCATCAGCTTACAAATAGTGCATGCAGGTCATGCCAACTCTAAATCATAGCCCTTGGGTCAGGCAATAGTGTAGGTGGTAGGCGGGCTCATGTGCCATGTGCACTGGGTTTACTCCACACAGCCCAATAACACTGTTTGAGTCGGATCCAGTTAGTGGCTGCTAGTGGCTGCTAGTGGCTGCTAGTAGGTACTTCGTGGCTCAAATGGAGGCCCTAGTGAGGGACAAGAGGGCTGCTAGGCTTGTGACAGTATGTTAGGGCGGTGTGCCAGGGCTGATACATCGGGATGGCTGTCAGGATTCGGGTGGGTCATGAATTGAGGCTTGACGGCAGCTCCAAGCAGCTCCTAGTCTCGCATACCTCTGCATGCACCTCAAAGTCTCCTCCAGGCCGTCACCCAGGCAACGCCCTGTCAAGGCTGGCGCTCCGGAGGTCAGGCAGCTGGGCAGCATCCTGCTCAGGCCTAGGCGCCCCTTAAGGGGTTGCCCGGGACTCTGTCAGCATGCTGGAGCTGTTCAGGGACACCTCACTGCCCTAGTGCTGAGGCACTTCACTGCCCCAGTGCCACTGTGTCAGCTGTTGACGATCAGCAACAGGCACCGTGTTTGCCAGACATGACGTGAGCCCATCACCATGGCTTGTGACTTTACTGCTCCCTGATCATAAGCGGCAAGCACTATTCCTCCCCCTTCTCTCCTGACCCAAGGGTTGGGGTGCTGTAGCGTGAGGTATGCAAGGGGTGCCCTGAGTGGATATGCGCTGTGTTGCCAAGGCATGTGAGGTCTGAGTCAGAGCACAGGGCCGTCCTGAGGGTATTGTCGCTTTTGGAAACTAGCTACTGTTAGCTGGGGCAGGGGTGAGAGTGCAGGGGAGAAGTGCCTGTGCTCTTGGCAAGCCAGCGCCACATGCAGAGCCCAAACTCTTCAGTTGAGCGAGCAATCGAGGTGACTAGGCACAGGGCAGAGAGGGGAGGGGTTGGAAGTAAGTCAGGGAGGGGGAAGGGGTGAGACCTTAAGTATGTATGAGCCAAGCCAATAATGCAGTCGTTGTGGATTCGACCCTTGCAGAGCCTGGTGCTGGTAGTTTCGTTTATTGAAGTTACACCACGCTAGGGTTTATTGAAGTTATGGCAGCCCCCGCACCCGCAGCACCCACTGGCCCTCCCTTGCCCCATGATTGGCTGCTATGTTCGGGTCTCGTCGCCACATCCCTCGTATGCATCATCAGGTGGTTCCCGCGTAATGAATGTCATGTGGGGCGGTGTGCCAGGGCTGATACATTGGGATGCTGTCAGGATTCGGGTGGGTCATGAATTGAGGCTTGACGGCAGCTCCAAGCAGCTCCTAGTCTCGCATACCTCTGCATGCACCTCAAAGTCTCCTCCAGGCCGTCAGCCAGGCAGCGCCCTGTCAAGGCTGCTGCTCCGGAGGTCAGGCAGCTGGGCAGCATCCTGCTCAGGCCTAGGCGCCCCTTATAGGGTTGCTTGGGACTCTGTCAGCATGCTGGAGCTGTTTAGGGATACCTCACTGCCCTAGTGCCGAGGCACTTCACTGCCCCAGTGCCACTGTGTCAGCTGTTAACGATCAGCAACAGGCACCGTGTTTGCCAGACATGACGTGAGCCCATCACCATGGCTTGTGACTTTACTGCTCCCTGATCATAAGCGGCAAGCACTATTCCTCCCCCTTCTCTCCTGACCCAAGGGTTGGGGTGCTGTAGCGTGAGGTATGCAAGGGGTGCCCTGAGTGGATATGCGCTGTGTTGCCAAGGCATGTGAGGTCTGAGTCAGAGCACAGGGCCGTCCTGAGGGTATTGTCGCTTTTGGAAACTAGCTACTGTTAGCTGGGGCAGGGGTGAGAGTGCAGGGGAGAAGTGCCTGTGCTCTTGGCAAGCCAGCGCCACATGCAGAGCCCAAACTCCTCAGTTGAGCGAGCAGTCGAGGTGACTAGGCACAGGGCAGAGAGGGGAGGGGTTGGAGGTAAGTCAGGGAGGGGGAAGGGTTGAGACCTTAAGTATGTATGAGCTAAGTGAATAATGCAGTCGTTGTGGAAAAGGATTCGACCCTTGCAGAGACTGGTGCTGGTAGTTTGTTTCTGCAGGGCACCACGCTAGGGTTTATTGAAGTTATGGTAATCATGCAAACAGTTCGGATTACAGATAACACAGCCCCGGCCCATTAGTAAGGGAATAATGTGCTGAAAGCCGCGGTCCATGAGGAGTCAGATACCAATGCTTGTTGTTCATCAGCAGCTTGGTCGTCAGCAGATGATAGTGAAGGTTGGCGCACAGGAAGCATAACTGGTCACCCCTCCCATTGAACCACCACCACCATTGACTTTGCGGCGTGCCTGGTGAGAGTTGAGTTGTCATTCAAACGCGAGGTGCCTTGTCTCTGCGCCGCGCTTGCGCCTGCGCGCCCGAGCTGCTTGCACCCACGTTGACAGGCAGTCTGCCAGGCACGCGAACGGTTCCGCTGTGCGCGATGGGCCTTTCAAGTGCTGCCTAACAACACCCACAACGCGGGATGCAGAGCTCTCCGCTGCGGTACACTGCGGTACACTTTACGCATGGAGCCCAGTTTTCTCAACGTCATCTTACACAGCCAGCTCAATCCCACTCTGCCTGCTCATTCAGATGCTCCAGTACCATGTACCGTAGGTCAGCACGCAAGGTGTTGGCTGGCACATACAACCCCACTGCCTTGCAATACACGTTTAACATTTTCACGCTCAGCTTCTTGCCCAAGGTGCACAGCTGCTTCACGCTGTCTGGTGCAAATGAGCACAGAAGGGTGAGGCACTTATCGTCCCAATGCTTGTCATCCCTCTTCTGATCGAACATGGGCATGGCCTCAAAGGGCTTTGTGATGGAGGGCCTCATACACACACACCTTGGTGCGGGGGTCATGCATCGGGCACATGCACATGCAATCTGTGACCACTCAACCTGGATCCCTGCAGCAGGGAAGAAGCAGCTATGCATGCTCATAGAGCCGGGGATGGATGATGCAAAGGCATGTGCATCCCGCTGTGGAGCACTGCAAAGCTCTACCTCGTGTGTGCTCAGCTCCAAGCACCACCGATGACCCACACTTGCTCGTGCACGGTGAGCCTGTTTTGTGGTGGGACACTGCTGCATGGCTTGTTGCACAGCCACCTGCAGCTAGGGGCTGGTGAGCACTCTGTCCAACAGCTGAGCCTGCTGGTCTGCTGAGCCACATCGCCCAAACACCTCCATCACCTCCTGACCCATGCGCTCAATGTGCTTGTCACGGGGGCCTGCTGCTGATCCGCGCTTCCTGCTGCTGTGGCTGCTGGTTCCCCGCATGCGTGGCAGGAACATGGGTGGGAGGTGCTGGCCCTGAGTCTGCTCCTGCCCCTCTTTCTGCTCCTGCCCCTCTCCCTGCTCCTGCCCCTCTCCCTGCCCCAGCCCCTGTCGGTGTGTGGTGCACTGTGTTGCGCTGTGGCAGCACGGGTGGCAGCTGCGGGAGGGGGGGCTGGCGGGGGCGGGCTGGGGCTGGAGCTACGGGAGGGGAATGGGGAGGGAGAGGGGGAGTGAGGGGGCCAACAACATGCTGCAGCTTTGGCAGCCCCCCTCTCTCTGAGGAACTGTATGGTGCTGGGTGAAAAGCGTGCCTCCACGTCGCACAGCAACCTGCTCCGTTCAGCAGGGCTAATGGCCTGCAGACAGGCCAGGTTTTGGTCGTGCCAGGGGCAGGGGTCGGGGCTAGGGCTGCAGCTGGGGCAGGGGCAGGGGCAGGGGCAGGGGCTGCTGGGCTGGAATAGTGGCTGCATGGAGGCTGATGGCATGCTGTCAGACGGTGTATTGACCCCCTGTTGCAAGGGTGCGGGGGTGCTGGGACCCTGCTCCTCAGGTAATGGTGCCAACCAGGGTTCGACAGTTGGTGATACCTGATCTAAGGGCGCCCTTAACCGATGTCAGGGTAAAATACGGGGACCCTATACACTGATTGTACCCCCCAAAAATTTGCCAACGGGGATGACGAGAAGGGCCTGCAGCACATCAGGGCAGGGCAGGTAGCATGCATGTAGCGGTACCTTCAGCTGTACCTTCACCTTGCTATCAGGCTGTGAACGCAGTAGGCGCAACAGTGCGGGTACTTGTTGTATCTGCTGGAGAACTTCAGCAGCAATTGCCCTGCAGCCAAAGGACCAAAGGAGCAAGAAGGGCAAGGCAGGCTAGGGCCAAGGGAAGGTCAGGCTATGGCCATAGCCAAGGCAAGGCTGGTGCAAGGCAGGGCTGGTGCAGTTCAGGGCTGAGGAGTGAAAAATGCACCTTGTGGTGGCCCAGTCCTGCTGTTGCTTGGGCATGCTTGGGGGCATGGTCTGGTCGTCCTGCTCCACAGTGGTGTGTCTGCATGACATCACACACAGGAGAATGACGAGTGATGCTACCAGCAGGATGCTAGGTGGAATGGGCAAAAACAGGCTGCAACCAGAGTGTGCAACCGATGCTGTGCATGTCATGTCAGCCCATCATCCAGGGGCACTCACGTGATGGCAGGTGAGGTCAGGCGGTTGGTGGCAGGCCTAGTGAGGATGGAGAGCCCCGGTAGGTGCAGCAGTGCCGGCAGGGCCGGGTGGTGCTGGCTGGACCCCTGCAGCTGTGATGGGTGCGAGGGTGGTTGGTCTGGGAGATGGTGGGGGCAGGGTGCATGGGCTGACCCAAGCTGTGAAGCTACTTGCGTGGGTGTGGAGCAGAGATGGGGTATGGGCTGGAGCTGGCTGGTTGGCTCCTGCCCCCGCAGCTCCTGGCCCACAGCATGCGCAGCTGCAGCAGCCTCTGCGCAAGTCCTGTGGGCTAGTGGAACCTGTGAAGGCTTAAGGTTGTCGCAGGCCGTGATGACTTCACACATCTGGGCTGTGACCTGGCCGGTGGCTATGAGGCTCTGTCCGGAGCAGTAGGAGGCTGCTTCCCCCTCCACATGGATCTCCACCCAGCCAGCAAGACCAGCTGGTGTCGTCTTCACACACAGCGCACAGCGGGCTGCATGCCCTCCCTTCCCCTTGTAGGGTGATACTTGGATGTCGGCATGCTGCAGGCATGTGCACACGCCAGCTTGTAAAATCCATATAAGCAAATCTCAGCAAGAGTTGAGACTTTGGCAGGGGGTCCACAGTGAGTTCCCTAGCCAGTGACGCAGGGCTGGGGCATTCGATTGCGTTCGATGGTCGTCAAATTGGCATCAGCAGAGTGGGCAGCATGGAGGAGTGTTTGCCCACCTTTTGGAGCCTAATCAACAAGGGGTTGATGCAGCTGCCACTGCTGTGTTCCTACTGTGGTCTCCTCCAAGTTTCAGAGCCCCTGAGCCAGCGCATGTTGGTTATCATGTTGGACATGGGGTCGGGCTCCTCGCACATCGCGCACTATACATCGCGTTAAACAGGGACTCACAGATACTGGGTCAGCGTACATCAAGTCCGCAGGATCAGTAGGGTCGGATACCCGGCAACATGCCCTACCGGCTTAGCGTGTGCCTCAGCGCAGCCGCTCCCCGACGCTTCAATTCGCGTGTGAACCGGTGCAGAAATGAGTCCGGAAAAGCCGTTGTCCCTTACCGGCAGGGGGGTTGGTGGTCCAATCGGAGGGGTGACCAACTCTGGTACCTACATTTCCAATCCCTGCCTATCTTGTCTTGAATACCCAACGTATGGGCAAATGATCTCTGCGTGTTTCAGGGTTGGATGCTTGATCCGTGGCCTGAGGGCGCCCCTGACCTCCTGGCCATTACCCCGTTTGAAGCGGAAGCTGCTGCTGCTTCTGAGGGTCCATGTGAGGGCTCCGGTCACACTGGGGGTCACACTTGCTCGGCTCCAGCCTTGTGCCGCGGGGGAGTGAGGGTGGCGTGATGTGTGGCTGGAGGCTGGGGAGGTGGGTGAGGGCGGGTGGCTGCACACTCCATCCTTGCACAATGTGGCCTTGCACGTCTTTGTAAGCTCCGTTGCGCGCATTCCGGGTAATGGCAGCACATGGCAAGAAAGCAAAGAAAGCTGTCAGTGGAAATTCATTCAGTTCCAACGAAGCATAGGAGCAGGGTAACCCAACAGCCTCACTGCCCACAGCTCACATGGTGCCAGACCACCATGATCAAACATAGTCAGTGCTCGTGTCACTGCACCGCAAATGGCACTGCCATGCAGCTCCACGCACGTGTACTCCCATGCCTCATAAACCCAGCGTCCTCGTCCTTGACGTGGGTTGCTCACACCACGCCCTTCCATGGCATTGCACCCTCGTGCTTGTGCTCCTCAACTGCCCCATGCTAGGCCTTGGTGAAGGCTTCGTCAGTGATGAAGTACACCTGTAGCCAGCCACGCCAGCATCAGCAGCCTCAACCCTTTCATGTCTTCCTCAGCCCAAAAGTCCTGGCTTGCCCGCATGCAATCATCTTGCAACCTCCTTCGCCAATGTGTATGCTTGCAACGCCCCAAGATTGTTGAGAAGCCATGACGTCCAACCAGTTACTACTAAACAATTAGGCCCAGCAGACAGCAGGATGGGCAGAGCAGGATAGGCTAGGCAGGCAACATTGAGCAGCGTAGAGCAGTAAGGGAGCAGGAGGTGTTGCTCAGAATCCTTGCACATGGCCAGGCCAGGCAGATGTGTACAGGGTGTGCAGGCAAAGTCCACCGCACCTGCACCAGGGACCCTCCATACAGGCGGCCATGGATCTTGTCTTTGCACACCAGGGCTGCCTCTGGCGTTGCGAACTTGACGAACACCTGCACAGGCATCACAGTGCATCCAGCCGCTTGCCGGCTATTGTTGGCTGAGTGGGAGGAGCCTTTCGCTCAAGCATGGCTAAGCGGGCGGAACCCTTCTGAACCCTTTGAGACTGAGTGAATCATAGAGATGCTGTTCGCCAGACACAATCAGGAGCAACAAAAAGGTTATCCCTTCAAATTAAAACAATGTTTGCCTGTGCCACCACTCAGTGTTGTGAGCAAGCACAACCTTTGTGAGGTGGCAGCAGTGCAGGAACTTTGGTGGCGTGTATGCGGGTGAAGTGTGCTTGCCAGCGTGGATGTAAAGATGGAAAGATGTGGAGCCCATCACGGTGTATGTTCCGTGCAGCCGGCTGCAAGGATCCCTTTGCAAACCCACTCTGCCATAGTTTGCAATGCCCAGGTACTGGTCTGACAGAGCTGGGTCGTGTGGCCGGGGTATCTTGACCTCCAGGCAGCAGTCCTTCACGATGCTATTGCACTGCTCTTGCAGATCCTCCTTCAGCTGCAGGGCAGTGCAGGAGGGCAGGGCTGGCAGTGACAGACATCGGCAACTGTTTTGGCAGACGTAGCTGCTATGTGCTGCTGCAGCACAGTAGTCACGCCAATGCAGCCGCATGTTGGCTGATGTCACGTTAATCAACCGCATACTGGCGGATGTCATAAAGCGATGCTCATGAGCAGTTACGCCATGCTGACCGCCCTGGGTGCCTTGCAACCGCGTGGCTGTTATGCCATGCATCATCTGCATCGTCAACTTCAGCCCAACTGGAACTGCGGCTTTCACAGTGGTGGGATCTGTCATCAGGCCATGCTGCCTGCCTGATGCTAATGCATGCGTCCCATCTGCTGTGGCTGCTGCAGTTGCGATGGCTGCAGCAGCAGCTGATGTGTCGCTGCAAGCTCTCATACCACGCCGCAGTGCAACAGGGGTCAGCCAGCGCCGGAGTCAAGCTGCTGGGCCATCTGCTGGTGTGCACATGGGGCACAGCAGCAGCTGGCCAGCTACCCAATGCCGCCTACGCAACAGCCAGTTTCATGCAGCAGCACACAAGCAGCAACAGCAACACACAAGCAGCAGCAGCAGCAGCAGCAGCAGCAGCAGCGGCGGCAGCAGCAGCACATGACAGGTTTAGGTCACAAGGGTGCAAGGTACTGCCACTGTTCCAACACTGTGACAAAGTCAGCTAGGCCCCGTCAGCTTGGACACCCTCCATTGCTCAACACAGCCAGGCAAGGTGGATTGCATAGTGCACCGTTGCTGCACCTGGTCTGTTCAGGCAGTGAGCAAGAGGACACCAGCTGTGTTGACATGACCTGCACGCCCGCTCACTCACCCCATTGTACTCCTCGTCCTTTGTCAGCCGCTCAGCCGTAACCATGCCAGTGATACACACCACAGAGGTGGGCATCGGGGCAATGCCATCAATGTTCACGCCTGGGGTGATCTGTGGGGCGGCTGCAGAGCTGGGGTCCTCTATGTGGGGTGGCAGGCCCAGGCCCCGCAGGTTGGCTCCTGCCAATGCAGCCGCTGCCAGGGCCTGCACATGCAGGCACACAGGCTGGTGGGCGCAAGTGAGCAGGCTCGTCAACACAATAGAGCAGGCTGGCCATCACTTGCAGTCATGGGCTGAGTCTTGGTGATAAACTGAAGTGCATGGACATACAGGGTGCAGGTGCACGTTAGTCTGCTCAGGCAGTAGCTCACGGCAATAACTTAGAACTGCAGCGGGCATAGCTCACACAACCACACAAAGCAGCAGAATCTGCCAAAACATCAGCAGTGTAGTGGTGGTGAGAACGACTTTGTTTTGCAGGGTGTGGCTTGTTGGTGGCAATGCTGGCACTTGCCATGGGCTGCTGCAGGCTGACATGCACGTTGCAGTGTCCAGAGAGCTGCATGCGATCCACTTCCTGGGATTGGATGAGGTGCAAGCCACGCGGTTAAGTAGGTTGGACATTGTACCTGCTGTGCCCAAGTGTGACTGGGCTTGCAACCCATACGCCATTCACAGTGAAAGCTGGCACAGCGGGCTACATGTGTCATCCTACCCAGCAGTGGTGTGTCCAGACGCATGGCTGTCCCATTCCCTACAACAGGCCTCTCACCTGCATGTCCCCTCGCTTGAATGCTGCAAGGGCTGCTGCTGTGGCTTGGCTGCTGTTCAATGCTTTGCTGGGGTCAACGTAGCCTGAAGGTCGAGCAACGCTGAGGGTGCAGCCCAGCAGCTGCACTTGCCCATTCAGAGCAAGTGCAGCAGTGGCCATGTCAGGAATACGAAACTCCACAAAGGAGTACTTGCCCTGCACACAAGCATTTCCAATTCTTTCACACCTGATGGGATGCCACTGGTGCCAGGTGCATCCCAGGACCACCGAGGCCAGAAGAAGCCACTGATTTGTTGCCCACCTCTGGGTGTAGGTTGACATTGATGACGGGGTCCATGCCTGGCATGAGGTGGCCCTGGAACTGGACCGCCAGGGCGGAGTTGAACAGGGTGCGCAGGGCCTCCCCGGTGATGGCGCCTGGAATCAGGCCTCCCACATAGATCTCCCGCTGTGTCTTGGAGGTGGCCGTGGCTGCGCTCTTGGCCTGCTGCTCCAAGACCATGGTGCGGGCCTCCAGCTGCTGCAGCTGCCACATGCGCAGCTGCGCTTGAGGGTCGTTGGGCACGATAGTCTGCCGCATGGACGCAAAGGGGTCTGCTCCTGTGCCAGGCCCTGCAATCGCCAGACGCTATGCGCCTCATGAGCCTCATGAGCCTTGGTCAGCAGCTGCTGGTGCATGTCAGGATCATTACACACCATTTGTGATGACCGGCGGAGGCTCCAGGCGCTTGCGAGGCTTGTAGCCACCAACCCCGTCTGAGCTGGAGCTGCGTCTGGATGACTTGTGGTCCCTGCTGCGGCTGCGCCGTCTATACCTGTCCCGCGACCGGGACCTGCAAGCATGGCGGTTGCGTGTAAGTGCATAGGGACCACCTAACACTGCAATGGTCATATAGCTAAGCTTATGTGTTGCTGACATCCCGCAAATGATGACTACAAACTCTGCATCCCCTCATGTATCTTTGCTGCAGCTCAACGGTGTTGTGAGCCCTTACATCACTGCCCTACTGCTGATACATTTGACAGTGAGTTGCATCAACTAGGAAGACACCATCCACCTAGACGCTGCATCCAGTGCATCTACTGCAAATCCATTGTCATCTGACCATCACCAACCTGGACCTCCTGCTGGAAGAGGGCTTTTTCTTGTCCCTGGACCTGCATGGAGAGCACAGTATGCTGGCTGACTTTGTACCCTGATGAATATGACCTGCACCTGCGTTTGCGACCCAGCATTCAGCCCCATAACATTTGCATGAAATAGTGCACAGGCACGCACTTGCTACGCCTCCTGCGCCTGTCCCTAGAACCCGACCGCGACCTGCGACTGCCAGTGCGCTTGGAGGCTTTTCTGTCCCTGCTACGGCTGCGGCTGCGCCTGTCAGATCTGCGGTCGTTGCGCTCCACCCGACCGCTGCTTGCTTTCTTTCTGTCGTGCACCTCTGCTGCCCTGCTGCTGCTCTCGTGCTTTTCGTGCGCAGCGTCGGTTCCTCTGCCCTCGCTGAGGGCCCTATCCTCGTCAACCATGAAAGCCACGCAGACTTAGGCCGTGGAGGGATACGCTGTCAAGAACAACACGTGGCTGACATCCTTGCACCGCCGCTGCTGGTCGTTAGCTGTAAGCCTCTGAAATGCTGAGGGCAAAAACTGCGAGTGTGGCGGTCAAAACAGAGCATATCTTTATAGCGCGTCGCAGTCTAGAAGTTGGCCAGTCGTTGCTGAAATGGCATATCACAGCAATAAGCAATAAGCAATACCCATGGATTTTTATTGGGTTGTTTTCAGCGGGCTCGGCGCTATCGTAGCCCTTCTGCTATTCACGACAGCAAATGAAGGGTCTGGCGTCCCCTCCGCGGGCGCTTCCGTTGCAGCGTACCGCAGGCACATGGCGGGCTACGTTGCGATCTACTCGCTGATGATGCGTGGGTCGTCGCTGGTGCGGATGTCCTGACGCGCACGGGCTGACTGGGGCAGCTGTCACATTTCACGATGGGCGCAGTGGGCGACTGGCTTCAAGGGCCGTATGTGTACGCGCTCTACGAATACTATGGGTTCACCGTCAAAGACATTGGGCGCTTGTTCGTTGCTGGCTTTGGCTCGTCCATGGTGTTTGGCACAGTCGTGGGAGCCTTGGCAGACCGGCAGTGAGTGGCAGTTCAGCTAGCACAAAGCTCCAGCTAGCACAAACCTTCACCTTCCCCCTCTGTCACGACAACCTCCCTTGCATCACATGACAAGAGGTTGTCTGATTTGCATGCAGTGGCCGCAAGAAGGCTGCTATGCTGTACGTCATCCTATACACACTTAGCTGCTTCACAAAGCACTCCCCTGACTACTGGGTGCTTATGTTTGGCCGGCTTCTGGGAGGCATCGCCACCAGCCTGTTGTTCAGCGCTTTTGAATCTTGGGTAGTGGCAGAACACTTTGCAAAGGGGTTTGATGAGCGCTGGCTCGGAGACACTTTCTCAAAGGTAGGCTCGTGACCGAAGACTCACTCAGTCCCTGCCTCCAGCTTCTTCTACTAAATATACCTGCTGCTGCTGCTGCTGCTGCTGCTGCTGCTGCTGTCACTGCTGTGTCGTGCACACTGCTGCCACAGGCTGTGTTCAGTGGGAATGGCCTCATGGCCATCTTTGCAGGCCTTTTGGCCAACACCCTGGTTGGTAACCTTGGCTTGGGGCCAGTCGCCCCCTTTGACGCATCTGCCGTTGTGTTGATGATTGGCGGCGGTGGCATCATGCTGCTGTGGAGTGAAAACTATGGGGACCCCCGGCACCAACACCCCTTGGACCATCAGTTCAAAATGGCAGCAGCGGCCATCTTGGGGGGTGGGTCAGAGCCAGGCCGCATGCTGTGTCTGCGGCAGGCCGTGGTAGGGTGACAACGGCAGAGTGGCGTACACAGCAGGTGCCAGACAGCTGCAGTGTGAGCCAGACGCCTGCAAGACAGCCATCAGTATAATCCTCCTCATCCTCATCCTCATCCTCATCCTCCTCACAACCTGGCACTTACCTGTTGGTGTTAGTTGCGACACACAGCCTCAAACATAGACAGGGCTGTGGGTGGGGCGTCGATGTGAAGGTGGTGTGTGCCTGCTAATGTTGGATGGGTGCAGACACTCGCATCGCGCTGTTAGGCGCCATGCAGTCCCTGTTTGAGGCCGGCATGTATAGGTGCGTGCTGCCACGCCTGGCAGGGCTGCACATCAGCATCAGCAGTTCAGTTCTGGCCCAGGTCACTTGCTAGGTGGTAGCAGTGCAAAGACATTGTGACTGGTAAGAAGGCGATGTGTGAACCAGGGCGTTGCCTATTCCCATTCTTGCCCCATGTCAATGCTGCAGCTCAAGCCTGTCCTAGCTGCCAATGCTGCACACCTCATCCTGCTCTTGCCTGTGTAGTAGCCCTGCCCTGTTGCAGCTGTACCGGCCAGCCTGCCTGCACCCAACACTCCCTGCTTGTACCCACTGCATAGCCGCTATCCCACTTGCTGCACCGTGCCTGCGCACATCGACGTCACTATCTGCCTTAAGTTAACCCACCCTCTCCACCCACCTACCCAAACCTTACCAAACCCACCCAACCAAACCAACCCAGGTTGACCATCTCCACCCAACCCTCCACACCCCACCCCGACCCCATCACCCAGCCGCCAGGCCCGCACTCTCTCCTGCCTGCATGTGGCTGCCCCTTGCAGCTTTGTGTTCCTGTGGACCCCCGCACTGTCCCCTAATGGCGAGAAGATCCCCCATGGCATGATCTTTGCCTGCTTCATGACAGCCAGCATGGTGAGTCACCCCCCACACACACTCTGTCCCAGTCTCACTGCTGAGGGAGGCAGTACCAGGGCTACGCACCAACTCTCACCGCACACTCCGCATGAGCTAGTGCTGGGGTCAGGGGCCTGACTTGAACCAGTTGCTGCCACCAAGCGCCCCTGGTCACCATCATGAAAGGCGTGTGTGGGTCTGACTTGGGTTCTTTTAGTTCCTTTCAAATCCATTTGTGTCGGAGTCAGGGTCAGGGCCAGGGCTAAGGTCAGGGCCAGGGTCAGGGCCAGGGTCAGGTTGTGGCACAAGTCATGGGTGTCAACTGCTGCCAGGATGGAGATGGAGGCACAGTAGATATCAGCATGCCCACTAATGCCCGCTGCCCAGTAGATATCAGCATGCCCACTAATGCCCGCTGTTGGCAATGCTCACCCCTGCAACAGGCCCTTGTTAATCTCCTCTGCCCTCTGTCCGCCAACCTTTCCTCATTGAAGACCCTCATATTCTATGGGTCTTATAGTCAGACTGACCTGCCGCCTGGCTGACCGACCTGCCGCTAGCCTGGCTGACATGCTACTAGAGCCTGCATGCTGCATAGGTGGGCAGCGCCCTGAGCCCCATCCTCATGAAGCGTTTCAAGATCGAGACGTACATGAAGTATGTGTTTGCGGTGGCGGCCCTGGCCCTGTCCGTGCCCTTCCTATTCCACCTGAATGGCCACAAGGAAGGTGAGCCAGGGTGGTGGAGTAGTCTGATCACCAGCATATCACGTAGTGCAGGAGGGAGTGATTGTGGAACACATGCAGGATTGGCCAGGCGGCTGCTTGCAGGTGCCTGCCTGCTTGCGGCAGCCCTGTCACATGCCAGCCCGGTTCATGCCATAGGACATGGTGACTCACACCATGCTGCCTGTGCACGGGTGGAAGGGCAGCAAGGGGACACACCCGATGTCAGCACCCTCCTCCCTCAATGCACAGCCATTGGTAAGGACGTCGTCTTTCTTTCTTCCCATCTTCCTTTCATACTGCCTATCCCATTTCATTACAAGAGATTCACTGCTCAGTATACCACCATAATGGTGAGTGCTTCAATAGCGACGATCAATACAACAACCTGACTTGCGGATATTTTCCCCCCATCTTCCCTTCATAAGGCTTGCACCTTCCAAATACAGCAGGTTGTGATGCTCCTGGAGCATGCTGTCACTGTCATTGGCTGGGTTAGGCAGTGCTATGGGTTTGGCGGGTCACGTGATGTCACACTGCTGGTGCTTGCATGCGTGTGCAGCGCCGGCCCTAGCTGCTGGCTCCGCCCCACAGCCTGGCGCCATCAGCCTGGAGGGCAAGTTCCAGCTCATAGCCTTCTGTGTGTTTGAGGTGGGTGGGGCGTGGACGCTGTGCAGTAGAGGGCTGGCTCCACATGTCACTTGTCCATGCAACAGGTTTCATGATCATCCAGGGGGTGGCGGTGGTTCATGCGCATTATGAACAAGTGGGCCAGCGCAGGAAAGCGAAAGCAAGGGCAGGAAGCAAGGGCAGGAAGCTGGGGCAGGAAGCCGGAGTAGCATTAAGGGGCGCCCAGCTGGAGTAAGCATTAAGGGGCGTCCAGGGTGTAAGGCCCGTCTGGGTCAAAAGCCAGTGGAGGATATACCTGCTGGCGGGGAGGGTGATGCTGAAGCTCTATAAATCACATGGACAGGGCACAAAGCGTGGCCAGCTTGGCAGGAGTGAGGTGTGAAGGGTGTACTGGGTGGAGGCGTAGTGTGATCACAGTGTGATGCACATATGTAGGTGGCTGAGGCAGTGGAAGGGTTGCACCGATCCCCAGCTACAAGCTGTATGGTGTGTTTGTTGTAAGCTCTACATGCCAGCTGCTCTTGACTGGCAGTCCTGTGTATGTCTTGCTAAGCTTGCATGACTAACATGGCTTGCATGGCTCACATGGCTTGCATGCAATAATTGCAGGTGATCGTCGGTGTGTTTTGGCCATCCATGATGACCATGCGGGCGCACTATGTGCCTGAGGAGCTGAGAGCCACTATCATCAACTGCTTCCGCGTGCCACTCAATCTGTTCGTCTGCGTCATCTTGTACAACGTGGGTAGCTGCAGCCCATCCACCCGCCAGGCTAGCACCGGCCACCTTGCACCAGCCCTGAGTTGCCTACCTGCAGCAAGCCAGGCTACCCTTGGCACCAGCTCAGCCCTGGATCTAGGGCATGGGCCAGTGGGACACCATGCAGCAGGCGTCCACCCTCCACATCCTGGCCAGCTGCCCAGCTGCACATGCCTGCAGCAGACCCTTGCCCCCAAGCCAATCCCTGCCAACAAGTGCACCACTCCCTCAGCACCCGCCCCGGGCCTGTCCACCCCTGTCTGCCTATAATGTCATGTTGCACTACTGCACACCTCCTCTTCACACTGGCTCTGACCTGCCATGTCAACTCCCTGCCCCTTGACCCCTTAATGCACATCCCAGGCCCAGGCCCTGGCCCATCCCACACCCCAACCCATCCCACACCCCAACCTAACCCACACCCTGACCCATCCTACATCCTGACCCATCCCACACCCAGACCCAACCCACACCACCATTCATCCCCCTCACCCACCCACCCCACACCCCCACGCATCCCACACACCACCACCCATCCCCCACACCCAGACCCATCCCATGCTCCGACCCATCTTGCACCCCGACCCACCCCAGCCCGCTGCCCCTTCCTGTGTGTGCTGCGCAGGTGCACTTGTTCCCCCTGAGCATCATGTTTGCGCTGTGCTCAGCCTTCATGGCCCTGGCGGCCGCCTGCCAGGTCAAGATGGAGCGGCTGGTGGCGCTGGCACCGCCTCTTCCGGGTGGGGCCCAGGGCCAGGCGGAGGCCGACGCTCTGCTGGCACAGGCCCCTGACCTGTAAGCTGCAGCAGCACAGGCACTAGTAGCAGGCGCAGCAGGTGCAGGAGCAGTGGGCGGTGAGACCACAGATGCAGGGTTGAGATTGGAGTCGTGGGTTGGGGCATTGGTGGAAGCAGCAATAGAGCAGCAGAACAGCAGCAGCAGGAGCAGCATTGAAGGGCAAGCAGGAGGGAGCATAGGTCACAAAGAACACAGCCTTGACCCCCCTGTGCACATCCCAGACCCCGGCTCATCCCACCAGGTGGTGCCCTGTAATGTGCATCCACATAACAGCCTGGGTCCCCTTACGCCTGCCCAGCTTGCCAAGGCTCTTAGGGAACAGCGCAGGTCATCAGTCAGGAGTGGCGGTTGCCCCCTGATCACAAAGTTCTTTTAATGCTACTACAGCTGCAATCTGCACATTGAAGGGCAAGCAGGAGACAGCAGAGTGTGCATGAAACAGAAAAGCAGGGCAGTAGCTGCTCCATCGATCACTAAGTCTGTGTGCTGCGACTGTACCTTCAGATTGCAATGCTGACCCTGGCTGTGTAACGGGCTGTGTGACCCGCAGGCCGCTGACAACAGGGGCTGCCAAGGTGTGATGGTGTGATGTGGAGAGCAGCACAGTGCCGCAGGAAGGCTGGCTGGCATAGCATGGCATGACCTGGGGCTGGTTGTCTAGCCGTGGGTCAGCAGGGGCTGCAATGCAGCGCTGGAAATGCAGCGCATTGAGGAGAGCAAATGGCTCCTGCTGGAGCTGTCCTTGTGGCCAGACCAGGAACGGCTGCCAGCCAATCAAGCCAAGTCCAGCAGCAGCAGCAGCAGCAGGAGGAGCAGCAGGGGCATGCTGTGGCACCATGGCAACCAGTCTGAGCTTGTGACCCGGGACCCAGGGAGTCTAGCAGGTAGCACAGCAGGGTCACCCTGACCTGCGCTCCTACCGGCTGCGAGACCAGCATCAGCAGGAGCTTGCTGTGGCACCACAAGCAGTCATCCAACCCAGTCCAACAGCATTACCCACCACAGCAGGGGCCTGGCAGCCAGGGATGACTCCAGGCATGACCTGCGGCTATCCCAGCCCCTTCTGCAGCTGCATGATGTCTCCTTGAGAGCAATAAAGGATTGAGCAGCTAGGGAAGGGGCGGTGCTTGCTCCTGAACCTCGCCTCATCAGCAGCCAGCGTTGCAGCAGCAGACGGCTTGGCCATGACATTGACCTCCACCAGTGGCGGTTGCAGAGGCCGACTGCTCAGTCAAGACATGGACCAAGGCAGTTGGTTACGGGTGCATCTGTGGGGCATAGTCAGGCACAGCCAAGCATGGTCAGTTGTTTACTAAGACAGTTGCTTCTGACGCTGGACATGGAGCACGAATGAGCACGGGGCACTGCCCCTCTTATCTGACACTACGGTGACGCACGCAGGCATGTTGTTTCGTGACCTAGTCTGGAAGATGGGGTGCCCAGTGGTCTAGGGGAAATGCCACCAATGTGTTTTGTTTGTCTGGAAGGTGGTTGCCCCCGTTGCCATATGCCTCCTGTGGTGGTGGTTAAATGTGAAAGATGCACCCGAACCTTGGAGCACGCTGCGTCAGACACCTTCCAACGGAATACCTTAATACATCTACTCCGTTCCCGCCTCCGGGACACTGCGTGGCGAGCTAGATTCAGTGTGATCTTCCACAGGCTTGGTTGCATGATACACGGTTGTCCCTCAATGATGAGGTTAGGGAGATGATGATGTGGCTTACACCGCTTAAGCCGTCAGCCGTTAGGCTGCTAGGCCGCCCTCCCCCTCTAATGATGAGGTCAGGGTAAGGGTGAGGGCTAACCCTGAAGCTACCACACAAAGATGTTGTCTACGGTAAGAAAAAGTTCATTTGCCCAGTCTCAGTCAGGTCTCAGTCAGGTCATTTGCCCAGTCTCAGTCCGTATCCCTAACCTCCTGTGAAGCCCCTACACTTCTCCACAGGAGTCAGGGACCGGTGTGTGTCCCTAACCTAGGTCCCTAACCCTAGGAGTCGATAGAGCCCTATCCTACCCTATGCACACTCTATCGCACACACATCCCCTTTGTAAGGGGCAATCGAATTGTTTGTTTGTTTGGCTCATGGCATGATGCACATGTCACTATCGCTGCCGCTGGTGCCGCCGCTGCCACTTCCGCAACGGGCCTCTGTCGCGCACGCACACCCACTCCTGGCCTGGTCTGCCTGGGTTCGGCATGGCGGGGCGGCCCACCCAGCTGCTGAGCTCGCGGGGGCGGCCCGGCCCGGCTGCAATGCGGCGGATGTTGAGCGCGACTGACACGTCCCGATCGTAGAACCTGATGCCGTTGCTTGTTGAGCACATCAGGCCCCGGATGCGGGGCCGCGTCGCCATGCTGCGCACCGGGCGCAACCACCTGCAAGGCGACATACATGTCAATGCACATTTGCAAGATTGCCAAACCAAGTGTTAAGTCAAGCCATGTTGAGTCTAAACGGTGCTTGGCACAATCAGGGGTTGGTGTGTGAGGCTATTTCACAGCTGTGTGAGGTGCCATGCTGACTTCACTCCTTCAATGCACATGCACATGGGGTCTCTTACCTGAAGGACTCTGGCTGGCCTGCCACCACGTCGGTGTGGGCAGAGCTGACCCGGCTGGTGCGAAACTCATGCACCAGCACCACACGCCCTGGGAACTGCTTGCATGCCTCCCTGAGCATCTGCTTGACGGGCACACCCATGCTGCCCTTGCTGCCGCCAGGGCCGGGGCCAGGGACAGGGCCAGGGGGCGACCTGTGGCAGCCGAGTTGCAGCCGAGTTGCAGCGTTCACAGTCTGCAGCCAAGGCACACAAGGAGATACACATTGTGAGCTCAGGTCCAGCCATGGCAAAGTCAAGCATTGTGAGCACACACACTAGCACACACACTGGCTGGGTACGGCCTACTCACATCAGCCCAGAACTTGGCCACCGTGCTCTGCTTGTATCGGTACAGCCGGAATCTGGCGTTGGACCAGCGCACATGGCGGGCCACGTCACCAGCGTCATGGCGACGTACTCCCGGTACCGCTGCAGCGAGGCGGTGTAGTTGGTGACTTGCGACAGCACAACGTGTTCGGGCTGGATGCCGGCCATCCAGGCCTTGGACACCTTGGCGTGCTGCGTGATGCCGCTCTGCCGGTAGTAGTGCCCCGCAGTGAGGCTGCGCTGCCACACGGACTCCACAGCGCCCGAGGGGTACCGCTCCTCGTGGGCCACTGTCGCCATGTTGGTTTTGCCTGGATCGCAGCCCAGCCAGTCCGCGTTCAGGTGCGCCAGCGGGTTGACAGCGCCCTCCTGCTTGCCCATGCTTGGCAGCTCGTCGGGCGGCCCTGCTGGCTTGGGGCGCGTGAACAGCAAGCTGACCGTGACTCAGTCCGTGTGCACCACCTGAGCGAAGGTCTGCCCGTCGTTTGGCCAGATGGATGGCTGGATGGCTGGCGGGAGGCTGGATGGAAGGAAGGCGATCCACCGGTTGGCCACCTGCAACCCAACACAGCCGACACAGCCGACTCAGCACACTTGGAGCCATCCAAACACCATCAGTCAATGTTGCCACAAGCAACATGCCTCAAGCAACAGGCCACCAGCAATATGCCACAGGCAACATGCCAGGCTGGCCAGCTCAAGGCTCACTCACCTCACTGTCCCTGGGCCCGGCCACACCATTCCTGAACCTGGTCAAAGAGGTGATGTCCGCTGGCAGCATGCCAGCGGCCCGCATCAGGCCATAGATGGCCCGGGTGTCCAGCTTGATGTGGTGCGCCTTGCAGCTGCAGCCGGGTGTGAGCGCAAAGGGGGAGGGGGGGCGGTAGGGCCTGGAGTTGGGCTGCCCCCCAAGTGCTTGCCAGTCAGCCCAGTCAGCCTGCCAACTGACGTGGGCAGACTCCAGCTGCCAGCTGGTGTCCACTACATGACGCAGCAGGCTGCCCCGGTTGACATTCCTTCCCCGCCAGGCTTTGTTCACCACCACTTGCCACTTGGATAACAGCGAGCTTGCAACAGCAACGCACATCAGCATGAATGACGGCAACGGCGATTTTAGTGTCTTTGTTGGGGACCTGGGGCCCGAAGTGGACGACGCGCTGCTAGAGACCACATTCAGGACGTACTACCCTAGTACACGCACAGCCAAGGTGCCTTGTGCATGCCAGCAATGCAGTCGTGAAGCAGCTTCTTGCCAGCGAGTCGAGCAACAACCGTAATCTTTAGTATTTGGATGGCCTGCACAGCAGGCTTCGAGTCATGGCTCAGGCTATCGAGTCATGGCTCAGGCTATCGAGTCATTGAAGGAATGCTGCGATTGCTGGCACTTAATGCTGTGACGGTTGCGATGCTGCGTGCTGACCTGGGTTGAACAGGTCATGGTGGACGTGGCAAGCCAAAGAAGCAGAGGCTACGGCTTTGTGCGGTTTTCTATCGAGGCGGAGCGCGACCGGGCAGTTGCAGAGATGAGCGGGGTCTACCTGGGGTCTCGGCCCATCCGCGTGTCTGTAGCGACAGCCAAACGACCGCAAGCCAACTACTCGACCAGCGCGGACGGGACGTCGAACGCGTCGGCCTCAACGGTCGTCGCCGGTGCCGCGGACGAGAGCGCGAACACCACGCTCTTCATAGGGGGTCTCAGTCCCACGGTGACGGAGGCCGAGCTGCACGCCGCCTTCCTCAACTTCGGAGAGATCGTATACACCAAGATCCCGCAGGGCAAGGGTTGCGGGTGCGCCCTTGTATCTGCTGCAGCTCCTGCCGCTGGGTCTGGCCCTAGATGCATTACAGTAAAGATACTGCCAGTGCTTATGTCGACCCTGTTGCTGCCTTGCCTGTCCTGGCTGTGTGTGTATGAGTACAGGTTTGTGCAGTTCCTCACGCGAGCAGGAGCTGAGTATGCCCTGTCAGAGATGAATGGCTTTGTGATTGGCGGTCAAAGCATTCGAATCTCATGGGGCAAGTCCACAGGCAAAGCACCACCAGGCGGTGGTGGCCATGGTCCGCCCCAATACACCTCTGCCACTGGCTACTATGGCGCCCAGGCCTACGGAGACCCCTACGCCCAGGCCTACCCTATGGTGCAGGGCTATGGGCCGCAGGGCTTTGCCGCTGACCCATACGCTGCCTATGGCACCTACGCGGCGGTGGACCCCTATGCCGCAGTGAGTGGCTGGCTGCCTGTCTGCTTGGTAGCTGGGTACATCACATTCTAGGTGTGTGTGGTACATCACGCTTGGATGGGTGTAGCACTCACTGGGTTGGGTACAGCTCACGCTTGTGTGCATCCCTTGAGAAAGGGACAGGTGGAGTGCAGGCTCGCAAGCTGCTCGGTCTAACAACAGCAGCAGCAGCAGCAATAGCAGGGCCCTGCCACGAGCCAGGCAGCAGCATCCAGGGCAGCAGGAAGGACCGCCAGGCCCCCAGTGAGGTGCATGCAGGCTGAGGTGTTGTGATCAGGCTGCAGCCCCAGAACGCAGCAAGAGTGCTAATGGACACACTTCACTAGGCTCCACCATATCCCCCAGCTTCACCCCAGCTTCCTCCGCCTTGCCCAGCTTCTCCAGCTTCACAGCACCTACTAAACACCAGCTGACCAGCGCGTGCAAGGCACCAGCACCCGCCTCCCCGGGCCCCGCCTGGCCTGCCCTGCCCTGACCCCTAGAAATCTTGAGACTCATATCCTGCCCCGCCCCGCCCCGCCCCGCCCCGCCCCGCCCCGCCCCGCCCCGCCCCGCCCCGCCCCGCCCCGCCCCGCCCCGCCCCGCCCCGCCCCGCCCCGCCCCGCCCCGCCCCGCCCCGCCCCGCCCCGCCCCGCCCCGCCCCGCCCCGCCCCGCCCCGCCCCGCCCCGCCCCGCCCCGCCCCGCCCCGCCCCGCCCCGCCCCGCCCCGCCCCGCCCCGCCCCGCCCCGCCCCGCCCCGCCCCGCCCCGCCCCGCCCCGCCCCGCCCCGCCCCGCCCCGCCCCGCCCCGCCCCGCCCCGCCCCGCCCCGCCCCGCCCCGCCCCGCCCCGCCCCGCCCCGCCCCGCCCCGCCCCGCCCCGCCCCGCCCCGCCCCGCCCCGCCCCGCCCCGCCCCGCCCCGCCCCGCCCCGCCCCGCCCCGCCCCGCCCCGCCCCGCCCCGCCCCGCCCCGCCCCGCCCCGCCCCGCCCCGCCCCGCCCCGCCCCGCCCCGCCCCGCCCCGCCCCGCCCCGCCCCGCCCCGCCCCGCCCCGCCCCGCCCCGCCCCGCCCCGCCCCGCCCCGCCCCGCCCCGCCCCGCCCCGCCCCGCCCCGCCCCGCCCCGCCCCGCCCCGCCCCGCCCCGCCCCGCCCCGCCCCGCCCCGCCCCGCCCCGCCCCGCCCCGCCCCGCCCCGCCCCGCCCCGCCCCGCCCCGCCCCGCCCCGCCCCGCCCCGCCCCGCCCCGCCCCGCCCCGCCCCGCCCCGCCCCGCCCCGCCCCGCCCCGCCCCGCCCCGCCCCGCCCCGCCCCGCCCCGCCCCGCCCCGCCCCGCCCCGCCCCGCCCCGCCCCGCCCCGCCCCGCCCCGCCCCGCCCCGCCCCGCCCCGCCCCGCCCCGCCCCGCCCCGCCCCGCCCCGCCCCGCCCCGCCCCGCCCCGCCCCGCCCCGCCCCGCCCCGCCCCGCCCCGCCCCGCCCCGCCCCGCCCCGCCCCGCCCCGCCCCGCCCCGCCCCGCCCCGCCCCGCCCCGCCCCGCCCCGCCCCGCCCCGCCCCGCCCCGCCCCGCCCCGCCCCGCCCCGCCCCGCCCCGCCCCGCCCCGCCCCGCCCCGCCCCGCCCCGCCCCGCCCCGCCCCGCCCCGCCCCGCCCCGCCCCGCCCCGCCCCGCCCCGCCCCGCCCCGCCCCGCCCCGCCCCGCCCCGCCCCGCCCCGCCCCGCCCCGCCCCGCCCCGCCCCGCCCCGCCCCGCCCCGCCCCGCCCCGCCCCGCCCCGCCCCGCCCCGCCCCGCCCCGCCCCGCCCCGCCCCGCCCCGCCCCGCCCCGCCCCGCCCCGCCCCGCCCCGCCCCGCCCCGCCCCGCCCCGCCCCGCCCCGCCCCGCCCCGCCCCGCCCCGCCCCGCCCCGCCCCGCCCCGCCCCGCCCCGCCCCGCCCCGCCCCGCCCCGCCCCGCCCCGCCCCGCCCCGCCCCGCCCCGCCCCGCCCCGCCCCGCCCCGCCCTGCCCTGCCCTGCCCTGCCCCGCCCCGCCCCGCCCCGCCCCGCCCGCCCTCGCTGACGGGCCTGGCTGGCTGCTGCTACTGCTGCCGCCCTCTGCTGCACAGGCGTATGCAGGCTACAGCATGCACCCCATGGGGCCTGCCGCCAGCAACTATGCCACCCTGGCAGCTGCAGGGGCGGCCAGTGCCGCAGCAGCCGCCCACGGCCCCGGGCCAGTGCACGCTGTGCTGTACGACCCGCTGGCGCCTGTGAACTACGACAAGCTCAACATGGGCTACATGCACAGGCAGCTGCCCGTGCTGACAGGCACCTACGTTCGGAGCCCTGTGCCTCTGCCCCTCATGGCGCATCACGGCCCCCACCTCCTCAGCATGATCAGTGAGGTCACATGGGGGTGGGGCTTAGGTGGGCCTGAGGTGAGGTCACATGGGGGTGGGGCTGAGGTGGGGTCACAAGGGGCTTCAGTAGATCATAAAAAGGTAGTTGAGCTGGATATATGGTTATGGTGTGGGTAGTGCAGGGTGGCTGGGGAGTGGGGCTGGGTTCAGGGGGCAGGGGTGGGTGGGTGAGCATGGACCCAATGAGGAGTGAGATTGCACTTGCGAAGTGTGACGTTTGAACAGAAGGTGTGGAGGTGCTGTGGGACTGGGCCAGCTGCAGACATGCCAAGTCATCCCAGGCCAGGCCAGGACAGCCTCTGGGACACTGTTGGGGACTTAGTGGATGTTCGGGCTGTGATCAGATTCACCCCACAGCTATGTGGAATGACTTTGCTGGAGATTCTTGTGCCTGCTGCCTGCCGCCTTCCCGTCTCCTCATGGCACGCCAGCCTTAAAGAACACAACCACTTGATGACCAGAATAACCAGCTGTTTTGCTTGTAGCTGTAAGGGTGCCCCTGGGTGACAAGGGAAGCAGCACATGCATCCAGCATGGCCATGCAAGGCCATGAGCACCTCTTGTGCATAGGTCGGGTTGGTAGTTAATGGGAAGCTGGACAGCAGGTGCTGGGTGATATGCAGACACAGGCAACATGGAAGTGTGCAGCCAGCACTGAGTGCGCTGATTAGGCAGCTCAAACAGGCCCTTGCATGAGAGCTCACGTAAAAACTCTGTGACAAGTCACACTAGTGCAGCCCTGTCCCCTTGTGTGGCGCTGGACCTACTACGCCTGACTTTGAGCCCATCACAGTGGGAGCAGGTGGCAGAGTTCTTGCCCATGCACTGTGCGGGCCAGCCTGGGCTTCAACATCGCAGCCCAGCCATGGGTGCTAGTTGCACGAGGCTGGCTTCACCAACCCGCCTGCTTGCCTGCCTGCAAGCCGGCTTGCGAGTGTCAGCCGCAGCGTGTGGCAGTGCAGCAAAGCTGGCCATGGTCATTTAGGAAAAGGTCATGGGCTGGGCCAAAACAGACACATGGGCTTGGTGGTGCCATATGGACGTGGGCGCATGGAGGCTGTGAGGGTGCCCATGGATGTGAGAGAAGCCATGGTGGAGGGAGGCCACCCCCCTCAGGCCACCACCCCGCATGGGAGACCTTGCAGGAGCAGGTACCCGGTGCTGATCATGGCCTGGGTGTGGCATGGAGTGAGGCTCTGGAGCCGCACTGGTGTAAAGCGTAGCAATGTGATGTCATTATGAAGACCATGAGGGTTATGCCTTGAGTCAGGGTGGTTGGGATAGTCAGTCATGGATGGCAGGCAGCCCATGCGGCAGTGTTCTGGCCATGCGCCGTCAGCACCTTCGCCATGTGACCAGACCTCGGACCCCTGGTAGGCATTGTCGCTGCATGGTCAGGTAGTTGCCCCGGGGTAGTGGTTGGTGCTCAATCTGTCGGTGTTGGATGTGTAACCCTATCACTCGTTTGTGTCTGGTGGGTAGCCCCTTGGTGCCAATCAGCTTGCTCTGTGGGTCAGGCAGCTGCGACGGAATGTGGGAATGTGGGACCCACCCCCAACAACCTCCGCTGCCTGGCCACCTCATCCCGCATGGCCTCAGTAGGCACCACCCCACCCTGACCCTGACCCTGACCCTCTAGACAGGTCACCACCTTCCCCCGCACACTCCGCACCACCCAGCTGCGCTGACGCTCAGTCCAGGCTGGACTGCCATCCACGGGCAGCCCAAAGCGGCGCTGGTGCTCGTGTGAGCCAGCGATGACCCTGGCTCCAGCCAGAGCCACCGCTTGCCCAACTCTGCGCTTGAACAGCTCGGTGAAGCTCTTGGCAAAGCTAGTTTCCAGCTTCTGGCCACATCGTCGACGGTGTTGGAGTCGTGCGGATAGCGAGGTATTTCGTCGAGCTCGGCGTGGAGGTCCGGGTACGCGGTCAAGACATCCTCCACAGCTGCGCTGGGCTGGGAGTGTATTCCGGGAAGGGGCATACCGCGGCCGAGCTGCAGGTACAGGTTGCGCTCCGCAAAGTCCGGGATGTCCGCGTCCTCAGCAGGGATTTCCTCTAATAGCTCCTGGCCATCCGCAAGTACAGTGACGCGTGTGAAGGAGTCGCGCACTATGAGGCCCAGCAGCAAGCTGGCGAGCAGCGCCCTCTTGCTGCAGGCCTCCACCCAAAGCACAAGCTGGTCGTGGAGCCGCGCCTCCACCACTTCGGAAGGCACGACCGCGCCCGCCTCTAACTCAGGTATCCCCAACTGACAGAAAACCGCCCCCTGGTAATCAAAACGACGCCGCGTCTCTGTTACCTTGTTGGGTCCAATCCATGTTGGGTCCAATCCCTCACGCCCGCCCTCCGCTTGCGTGTAGAGCTCGTGTCCAGCTGCGATGTGGCCCCTTGCTGCTCGGCTGGAGATGTGAGCAGCTCAGGGGGAGCACCAGCACCAGCTGCCAGCTGCTGCCAGGGGGGGGCAGCAGGAGGGGTGGGCAGCCCAGGGGCGGCGCCAGCACCAGCTGCCAGCTGCTGGGGGGCAGCAGGAGGGGTCGGCAGCCCAGGGGCGGCGCCAGCACAAGTCAGAGGGCTCAGGTGGGCCTGGCCCCGGTGTGGGCTGCACTGTTGTGCCACCAGCAGGTCTGCCATGCGTGTCAAGCCGGCTGCAGTTGCTGTCAGCCCACCGACGTAGGACCTCAGTGGACACACCCGTTTGTTTTAGGATCTGCAGCTGCTGCTTCTGCTTGTGGGTTAGTGAGGGGCGGAGCCGACACTGGCGCAACTGGGCTTCAAGGCTTTGCCGCTGACGCCATAAGAGTGTCATAGCCAGCTGATGTTGCCTAATCCATGCCTCAAGTGCCACATTCTCCAACCTCAGCGGCCGTTGCCCTGCCTGCAGGTGCTCGAGCTTCTCCTCAAGGTCATGCACTATAGCATTGAGGACCTCCTCATGGGCATGCTGCCACTCGGTCTCAGTCATCAGCAACTCATTTGTGGCGTGCACCTCCAAAGCAATAGCTTCAGCCCTCCTTGCTGCGGCTTTCAAGCCATTAGGACTGTGCAGATAAGCAGCCCTTGGTGACATTACAAGTGCTGCAAGATGAGCACGCTGCCGGCTGTGGACCATGGGTTTGCGTCTTGCAATGACTTGCTAGGGCCAGGGGGCGGGGTGGGGGGTGGCGGGATTGAGAGGGGTTGGGAGGGGGGTGGGAAAGGGTGGGAGGGGGTGGGAGGGGGTGGCGGGGGGTGGGAGGGGTGGCGGGGTGGGAGGGGGTGGGAGGGGCTGGAAGGAGGTGGGAGGGGGTGGGGGGGGAGGGGAGGGGAGGGTTAGGGAGGGCAGTGAGGGGGCTGGGAGGGGCTGGGAGAGGTTGGGAAGGAATGGCGGGGCAGTAAGGGGGCTGGGAGGGGGCGGGAGGGGGTGGGAGGCTTCTGCGGGGGCTGGGAGGTGGTGGGGCTGCAAGGGGGTCCAGGCGGTCGGAGTGGGCTAGAAAATCCTGCAAGGCAGAGTCGGGTCACGCCAAAGGGTGAGGAGGCGGCCCTGGTTGATGAAAGCCGTGCTTTTCTCTCCAACAGCTGTGTCGTTGAGTTACGAACAATGTAATAACTCGAAAGTCTAATAACTCAGAGTGGTCAGCTCACCACATGCCAGTTTGTGCAAGAGGGTCTCTTTTTCAGTGTGGCTGGCTAGAGAGACCTCTATCCATTCGCATCTCGCTGCAATGTCGAGTTATTTCTTGCCCAACGATGGCCCTCCGACGCTTCCGGCTCGATGCCAAGCGCAGTTCGCTCATTGGTGCCTCTACTCACCGCTAGACCAATCGATAGTGAGCAGCTGAGGTGTGTCCGCGCTCGGTTGCGCCGGCATGGACTCTGATGCAAGGATTAATGAGATACCTAATCTCATTAGAATAATCCCGCCCGGCTTACTACGACCTAATGAGACGACCTAATGAGACGCGGAAACTAACGAGATCTCATGAGAAACTAATGAGATCTCATACGAAAAACCGCTCCCTAGTGATAAGGTTACACATCCAACACCCACAGATTGAGCACCAACCACTACCCCGGGGCAACTACCTGACCATGCAGCGACAATGCCTACCAGGGGTCCGAGGTCTGGTCACATGGCGAAGGTGCTGACGGCGCATGGCCAGAACACTGCCGGCATGGGCTGCCTGCCATCCATGACTGACTATCCCAACCACCCTGACTCAAGGCATAACCCTCATGGTCTTCATAATGACATCACATTGCTACGCTTTACACCAGTGCGGCTCCAGAGCCTCACTCCATGCGCCACCCAGCCCATGATCAGCACCGGGTACCTGCTCCTGCAAGGTCTCCCATGCGGGGTGGTGGCCTGAGGGGGGTGGCCTCCCTCCACCATGGCTTCTCTCACATCCATGGGCACCCTCACAGCCTCCATGCGCCCACGTCCATGTGGCACCACCAAGCCCATGTGTCTGTTTTGGCCCAGCCCATGACCTTTTCCTAAATGATCATGGCCAGCTTTGCTGCACTGCCACACGCTGCGGCTGACACTCGCAAGCCGGCTTGCAGGCAGGCAAGCAGGCGGGTTGGTGAAGCCAGCCTCGTGCAACTAGCACCCATGGCTGGGCTGCGATGTTGAAGCCCAGGCTGGCCCGCACAGTGCATGGGCAAGAACTCTGCCACCTGCTCCCACTGTGATGGGCTCAAAGTCAGGCGTAGTAGGTCCAGCGCCACACAAGGGGACAGGGCTGCACTAGTGTGACTTGTCACAGAGTTTTTACGTGAGCTCTCATGCAAGGGCCTGTTTGAGCTGCCTAATCAGCGCACTCAGTGCTGGCTGCACACTTCCATGTTGCCTGTGTCTGCATATCACCCAGCACCTGCTGTCCAGCTTCCCATTAACTACCAACCCGACCTATGCACAAGAGGTGCTCATGGCCTTGCATGGCCATGCTGGATGCATGTGCTGCTTACCTTGTCACCCAGGGGCACCCTTACAGCTACAAGCAAAACAGCTGGTTATTCTGGTCATCAAGTGGTTGTGTTCTTTAAGGCTGGCGTGCCATGAGGAGACGGGAAGGCGGCAGGCAGCAGGCACAAGAATCTCCAGCAAAGTCATTCCACATAGCTGTGGGGTGAATCTGATCACAGCCCGAACATCCACTAAGTCCCCAACAGTGTCCCAGAGGCTGTCCTGGCCTGGCCTGGGATGACTTGGCATGTCTGCAGCTGGCCCAGTCCCACAGCACCTCCACACCTTCTGTTCAAACGTCACACTTCGCAAGTGCAATCTCACTCCTCATCGGTCCATGCTCACCCACCCACCCCTGCCCCCTGAACCCAGCCCCACTCCCCAGCCACCCTGCACTACCCACACCGTAACCATGTATCCAGCTCAACTACCTTTTTATGATCTACTGAAGCCCCTTGTGACCCCACCTCAGCCCCACCCCCATGTGACCTCACCTCGGCCTGCCTAAGCCCCACCCCATTGCGACCTCACCTCAGGCCCACCTCAGCCCTACCCCATTGCGACCTCACTGCTCATGCTGAGGAGGTGGGGCCGTGATGGGCCATGAGGGGCAGAGGCACAGGGCTCCGAATGTAAGTGCCTGTCAGCACGGGCAGCTGCCTGTGCATGTAGCCCATGTTGAGCTTGTCGTAGTTCACAGGCGCCAGCGGGTCGTACAGCACAGCGTGCACTGGCCCAGGGCCGTGGGCGGCTGCTGCGGCACTGGCCGCCCCTGCAGCTGCCAGGGTGGCATAGTTGCTGGCGGCGGGCCCCATGGGGTGCATGCTGTAGCCTGCATACGCCTGTGCAGCAGAGGGCGGCAGCAGTAGCAGCAGCCAGCCAGGCCCGTCAGCGAGGGCGGGCGGGGCGGGGCAGGGCAGGGCAGGGCAGGGCAGGGCAGGGCAGGGCAGGGCAGGGCAGGGCAGGGCAGGGCAGGGCAGGGCAGGGCAGGGCAGGGCAGGGCAGGGCAGGGCAGGGCAGGGCAGGGCAGGGCAGGGCAGGGCAGGGCAGGATATGAGTCTCAAGCTTTCTAGGGGTCAGGGCAGGGCAGGCCAGGCGGGGCCCAGGGAGGCGGGTGCTGGTTCCTAGCACGTGCTGGTCAGCTGGTGTTTAGTAGGTGCTGTGAAGCTGGAGAAGCTGGGCAAGGCGGAGGAAGCTGGGGTGAAGCTGGGCAAGGCGGAGGAAGCTGGGGTGAAGCTGGAGAAGCTGGGGTGAAGCGGGGAAGCTGGGCAAGGCGGAGGAAGCTGGGGTGAAGCTGGGCAAGGCGGAGGAAGCTGGGGTGAAGCTGGGGAAGCTGGGCAAGGCGGAGGAAGCTGGGGTGAAGCTGGGGGATATGGTGGAGCCTAGTGAAGTGTGTCCATTAGCACTCTTGCTGCGTTCTGGGGCTGCAGCCTGATTACAACACCTCAGCCTGCATGCACCTCACTGGGGGCCTGGCGGTCCTTCCTGCTGCCCTGGATGCTGCTGCCTGGCTCGTGGCAGGGCCCTGCTATTGCTGCTGCTGCTGCTGTTGTTAGACCGACCAGCTTGCGAGCCTGCACTCCACCTGTCCCTTTCTCAAGGGATGCACACAAGCGTGAGCTGTACCCAACCCAGTGAGTGCTACATCCATCCCAGCCCAGTGAGTGCTACAGTGAGTGCTACAGCCAGTGAGTGCTACAGCCAGTCAGCCAGCCAGTGAGTGCTACAGCTACCCAACCCAGTGAGTGCTACACCCATCCAAGCGTGATGTACCACACACACCTAGAATGTGATGTCCCCAGATACCAAGCAGACAGGCAGCCAGCCACTCACTGCGGCATAGGGGTCCACCGCCGCGTAGGTGCCATAGGCAGCGTATGGGTCAGCGGCAAAGCCCTGCGGCCCATAGCCCTGCACCATAGGGTAGGCCTGGGCGTAGGGGTCTGCGTAGGCCTGGGCGCCGTAGTAGCCAGTGGCAGAGGTGTATTGGGGCGGACCATGGCCACCACCGCCTGGTGGTGCTTTGCCTGTGGACTTGCCCCATGAGATTCGAATGCTTTGACCGCCAATCACAAAGCCATTCATCTCTGACAGGGCATACTCAGCTCCTGCTCGCGTGAGGAACTGCACAAACCTGTACTCATACACACACAGCCAGGACAGGCAAGGCAGCAACAGGGTCGACATAAGCACTGGCAGTATCTTTACTGTAATGCATCTAGGGCCAGACCCAGCGGCAGGAGCTGCAGCAGATACAAGGGCGCACCCGCAACCCTTGCCCTGCGGGATCTTGGTGTATACGATCTCTCCGAAGTTGAGGAAGGCGGCGTGCAGCTCAGCCTCCGTCACCGTGGGACTGAGACCCCCTATGAAGAGCGTGGTGTTCGCGCTCTCGTCCGCGGCACCGGCGACGACCGTTGAAGCCGACGCGTTCGACGTCCCGCCCGCGCTGGTCGAGTAGTTGGCTTGCGGTCGTTTGGCTGTCGCTACAGACACGCGGATGGGCCGAGACCCCAGGTAGACCCCGCTCATCTCTGCAACTGCCCGGTCGCGCTCCGCCTCGATAGAAAACCGCACAAAGCCGTAGCCTCTGCTCCTTTGGCTTGCCACGTCCACCATGACCTGTTCAACCCAGGTCAGCACGCAGCATCGCAATCGTCACAGCATTGAATGCCAGCAATCGCAGCATTCCTTCAATGACTCGATAGCCTGCTGTGCAGGCCATCCAATACTTAAGATGACAGATGTTGCTCGACTCGCTGGCAAGAAGCTGCTACAAGACTGCATTGCTGGCATGCACAAGGCACCTTGGCTGTGCGTGTACTAGGGTAGTACGTCCTGAATGTGGTCTCTAGCAGCGCGTCGTCCACTTCGGGCCCCAGGTCCCCAACAAAGACACTAAAATCGCCGTTGCCGTCATTCATGCTGATGTGCGTTGCTGTTGCAAGCTCGCTGTTGTCGAAATGGCAACACGCAGCCCACGTTCGCATGTCACTCGTGCAAGGGGGTGACTCGCGTGCGCCCCTGTTGCTTTCTAGGTTCCTCACCTGCCGAATGACACCTCGAAGGCACAACGTCAAGCATTCATTGTGCACTAGTATAGTCTGTTTGAATCTGGGGCCCGCTCCTTGGCGCCTTGCTGAACTCGTGAAGTAGTTGTGTATATGCGCAGGTAGCTGTCACGCAAGGGCGCCTGTAATAATCGCAACCGCCGTCTTCCTGCTTTTACCAGGTGCGATCCGCACTGCCTGACTCACGCGACTTAGGGTCAAGTGTGTTCCAGTACTGGTGACTGCAATGCCGCACAGTTGAATGGATCCAGGCCACTCCATGTGCCACTCCAGCCTGTATGGCACGAAACGATGAAACCACCGATGGATTTGCAACCAGCATTGCACCGCTTGCTTCCCATGTGCCATCTGCCAAGGGCAAGGAGTACCCTGGCCTGGGCTACAAGCGGCTGCGAGAAAAGCCTCCCAAGGCCCAGCAGCAGCAGGCTGTTGTGGCACAGTAGTCAGGCAACAGTGTAGTTGGTAGGCGCTCATGCACCATATCCATGTGCATTGAGTATACTCCACACAGCCCATCTACACCATTTGAGTTGGGCCACTAGTGGCCCCTAGTATTCCCGCTAGTGGCTGCTAGCGGCCACTACTGGTCCGGCTCAATCGGAGGCCCCAATTACTTGCTGGGCACTCCTTGCCTAGGGCAGGAGGCGCTGCCCGGTGTGGCTACCGGTACCTCTCCAATGGGCGTCATGGGGCCTCCCCAGCCCGCAGGATGTTGAGGGCTGCGTTGCAGACCCTGCCCACCCGTTTGCAATATCTTCGGGCGGCCTGGTTCAGCCAGGGCACCACATGAGGCCCCGCACTGGCGCCTTGACCGTTTGCTCTAGGCTAACCGCAACGAGCAGTCCTGCAACTGACCTGGCTGGGGCTTCCAGCCTTCATGCCTGATGGGCTTGCGACGGTTTGCAATGCTGACCCTGGCTGTGCTTTGGGCTGTCAGCACAACTCTGTCAGGTGTCACTTGCTCTCCACGTTGCGTTGCATGGCGTATGCTGCATTGCAGTCCCGATCTAGCCAGCTGTCTAGCTGTTGTGCAAGGGGTTGGGCTTGGCGGCCTTGCCCTTGGCCTCGCCTTTGCCCCGGCCGGCCTGAGTGGGCTTGGCTGGTAGGGGGCGCTTGCCCTAGAGGGAGGCAGGGAGGGGTCCAGCCCTGTCAGCACTTCTCCTGGTGATGCTCTACAAGCCAGGGGTGACACACGTCCATTGCCTGGACCTGAGCTGGCCAGGCGCTGTCAGTCCATGATAGAGATGATGGATCATGATAGATCTATGATAGATCAGTGGCTGGCTTGCAGTTTATGAGTCAGCTTAACCAGGTGGCCGACCTTGGTGCTGGCCTGCAGCCTGCTGGTGCAGATCCACAGTGTCCTAGCCAGTGTCGTTCATCACCATCTGTCTGCTTGGGCTGATAGAGATGACCCTGAGCCATCCTGTGGACGCACCCGTGTCTGGACTACCCCTGAGGTCTGAGCACGGCCACCCTGAGCCTACAGAGAGGCTGGTGCTGAGGCTGAGGCTAGGCAGCCCTTAACCGCACCTTGCTCCGGTATTTGGGCTGTCAAGGGTCACCCTTGGAGCTCAGAAGAAGAAGAAGAAGAAGAAGAAGTTGAGGACTACTCAAGTAGAGCCGGCATGCGTCAGGGGAGGAGCTGAGCAACCCTGTAGACACACCTTAATCAGTGGTCAGACCGTCAAAGGGATCTCTCAAGACAGCACTGGACTGCAGGCGATGCCCAAGTATTGACTCAGGCAGGTCAAGTGCCACTTCGGATTACTTGTCATGTTGCAGTTGTGATAGCCTTGCGTACAGCTTGTCAGGGGAATTGATGAAAACATGATAGAAGCAACTCCATATCAGACTAACAGTTTAACCTGAACCTCACTGCTTGACGAGTGACCGACAGCTCCTCGCATGCTGAGCCGGCAGAACGTCCGCAGCCCTCGCGATGAACGCGCACCTCGGCGCAGGCTCTCAGGCAGGGAGCTGGACCCTCCTTGAGCCACCTGAAGCAAATGTACCGCAACTACGCGGCCGTGCCACTGACACTACTAAGTGCAATAAGCTCCGCCAGTGGTGATTGTCTAGGTGCGGTGATTGTTGCGCTACAGGAGTTAATGCTATTGGAAGGCTATAGGCAGCTCCCAGGAGAAAGCATTTTCTGTATAAAAGAGAGGACTGTATATTGTTGCCAAGGCCTAGACCTGCAGGTAATGGTCGACTAGGTCAACTGCTAGAGTGGTTTTTTAGCAGGCCACGCGACCATGCTAAGCTAATGTTAGTGGACAACATTCGCACGGTGTGAGACTTTTGAACTTTATGTCTTGCATGGCAGCAGCCACCTCATAACCCTAACCTATGCCCTTATACCAGCTCCGCATCTCAGCTTAGCCAAGTTACAGCAGCCTGCATCTCAGCTGAGCCCGGTACTCATGCATGCACGTGCAAGTTCCATGCATGCATGCAAGCATGCCCCATGCAACCCACCTCAAGTCAAGTGGCCCAACCCTGTAGCCGCCGGCCTGCCCACTACCGACCCCACCGGCCCAGCAGGGAGTCAGTTTCTCTGGAGGCTGCGTTAGGCCCCCCCTCCACCTGGCCCCCCCTGGCCCCTGCTGCCCCTGCTGCTGCTGGCCTGCCGCCTGGACTAGTGGAGCCAGGGCCCCCCCCTCCCCCTAGGAGCCCAGCGAAGATGCCATCCAGCCCTGAGGCCCCTGCTGCTGCCGCCCCCCCAGCTTCTGCCTGGCTGCTGACTGCTGCTTGGGCCAAACTGCTGCTGTTGCTGCTTGCCTCGAGCTGCACAAGGCGGGCAGGCAGGCAGGCAGGTGCATCACACATGCCGCACACCATTCTGCCCTCAGCTAGCCTTCCAAACCTCCTCCCCCTCCTCCCTCCCAAGTCTTCAAAAGCCTCCCAACAACGCCTGTTCCCTCCCAACAACGCCTGTCCCGCTCCCTTCCCTCCCGCCTGCCCTACCCTCTACACCCTTCCCTCCCGCCTGCCCTACCCTCTACACCCTTCCCTCCCGCCTGCCCTACCCTCTACACCCTTCCCTCCCGCCTGCCCTACCCTCTACACCCTTCCCTCCCGCCTGCCCTACCCTCTACACCCTTCCCTCCCGCCTGCCCTACCCTCTACACCCTTCCCTCCCGCCTGCCCTACCCTCTACACCCTTCCCTCCCGCCTGCCCTACCCTCTACACCCTTCCCTCCCGCCTGCCCTACCCTCTACACCCTTCCCTCCCGCCTGCCCTACCCTCTACACCCTTCCCTCCCGCCTGCCCTACCCTCTACACCCTTCCCTCCCGCCTGCCCTACCCTCTACACCCTTCCCTCCCACCTTCCCATCCCTGCTCCTGCCTTTCTCCCCCCTCCTCCCCCGTTGCCCTCTCTGACTCACCTTGGTGCCCCCCAGCAGCGCCAGCCGGCCTCCCCCTGCCGCCGCCGCCCCAGTGGACCGGCGGTCCAGCTCCGGGCCCTTGCCCGCCCCCCCTGCCGCCGCCCCCACCCTCCCCAGCCCCTCGAACAGCCCTCCCCTGGCCTGCCCGCCCCCCGCTGCCCCGCCGCCTGCTGCCTGCCCCGCAGTAAAGCCGCTCTGCAGGCCGGATGCAGCGAAGGGGGGGCCCCCGGGGGTTGAGGCGGCCTGGCCGGTTTTGGCGCCTGGCAGCCAGCGGCTGGCGGCCTGGGAGGCGGCGGAGGTGTAGTGCCGGGGGGCAAGGCTGGTGCTGGGGGGGCCGGGGGGGCGGCCCACGGCTTCCTGCAACATGGCAATGGGCAGGTGGGTGGGTGCCTAGGTGGGTGGGTAACTAGGTGGGTGGGTAACTAGGTGGGTGGGTAACTAGGTGGTTAGGGGGGTGGGGGGCCAGGGGGCAGGGGGCCAGGGGGCAGGGGCCAGGGATTAGGGGGCCTAGGAGGCCGAGGGTGAGGGTAACGGGTGTGGAGGGGCAGGGATGGAAGGGGGTGGGTCACATGTGTATTCTAGAGTTCACCGGCAGGTGAGGCAAGGTGCAGGGGTTTGAGGGGGTGGGGGGCAGGGAAGCGGGGGCCTTGCTGGGTGGCATCAGCATCAGCAGCAGCAGCAGCAGCAGCATGCCTGCAGTTTCCAGTCAGCGTGTCATTGACTGTGGGTGTGACTGCCTCGTGACCATAGCCGTCGCTGTGAGGGCCTTCAGGTTTCAGCTCAGCTGGGTAGTCAATGCTGTGGGTGATGAGGCAATCAGGGGGAGGGTGGTGTCAGAGTTTGATGCCGTCGAAGAAGTTGTTGTTGTGGTGCTTGTTCACAGGGCCAGGCTTTGTGTGCCGGTACAAAGTGACGCTGCAGGAGGCCGGGCTGCCAGGTGTCAGGGCCCAGGCCACAGTGCAGGCCACAGTGCTCAGGCTCAGTGCTGAGGCTCAGTGCTCAGGCTCAGGGCTCAGGCTCAGTGCTCAGGCTCAGTGCTGAGGCTCAGTGCTCAGGCTCAGGGCTCAGGCTCAGGGCTCAGGCTCAGTGCTGAGGCTCAGGGCTCAGGCTCAGGGCTCAGGCTCAGGGCTCAGGCTCAGGGCTCAGGCTCAGGGCTCAGGCTCAGGGCTCAGGCTCAGGGCTCAGGCTCAGGGCTCAGGCTCAGGGCTCAGGCTCAGGGCTCAGGCTCAGGGCTCAGGCTCAGGGCTCAGGCTCAGGGCTCAGGCTCAGGGCTCAGGCTCAGGGCTCAGGCTCAGGGCTCAGGCTCAGGGCTCAGGCTCAGTGCTCAGGCTCAGTGCTCAGGCTCAGGGCTCAGGCTCAGGGCTCAGGCTCAGGGCTCAGGCTCAGTGCTCAGGCTCAGGGCTCAGGCTCAGGGCTCAGGCTCAGTGCTCAGGGCTCAGGCCACACCTGCTCGGGCTGCAGCACCTTGCGGCCAAACATGCCGGAGAACAAGCCTTTGCTGGCGGGCTTGGCTGCGGGCAGCAGGGAAGTGGCAAGGCAGGGGCAAGACAGGGCAGAGGTGGTGATGGAGGTGGGTCACCAGCTGTTGCCTGGGCCCAGCTGGCGGGCAGGTGCTTCAAGGTGAGCCCCACCAACCCACCCACCCACCCCCCCGGCCCCTCCGCCCCCAGCCACCCACTCTTCTTGTGGCTGGCTGCGTCAGGGAACTCCAGTTCAAAGTAGGCGGTGGGCAGCACCTCAGCTATGCTGAAGCCTTTCGACAGCGCATCCGCCTCCTTGCGCACCAACAGCCTCCCCTGCAGGCCACACCAGCCCCACAGGCAGGTGGCCGCGCTGGTGGGATGGGGGAGGCAGCACCACCAGCAGCAGCCGCAGCAGCCGCAGCAGCCGCAGCAACAGCACCACCATCCCCAAATTGCTTTTCACTTGTTACCTCACTCACCCACCCAGCCAACTTCTCATTCTCTCCCCTTTTTGCGACAATGGTTTGGCAGCATGCGGAGGAAGCACACATACATGCACAGGTGCAGCAGTCATGTGTAGGCGCAGGCCATGCTGCACAGGCCATGGTGCCTGCCAGGCCCAAGCCGCCCCTGGCCTCACCTTCTCAGTGTATGCGTCATCCACATCATCGGAGGAGAAGCGGTACCGCGGGTTGCTGCAGCAGTTGAGCAGCTTGCCCCACAGGTTGAGCGCTGTGATGGCGCACATAACCACCTGGGGGCAGCAAGGGGCAGCAGGCGGCCAGGCATTTGATGCAGTTTGTGGTCAACATGGTTGAGGAATGCGAGGATGGAACACGTTTGGGCGTTTTTATGTCTTAAAAAATAGTCCATGAATTGTATTCCATCACTTTCCATTTGTTTTTGCAATTTACGTTTTACTCCACAACTATATTTCATCACCATGGCTCCCTCACCAAACCTCATAGTACATGCAGTAACATGTGTAATATGCATTAAGCCATGTGTATGTGAACGCGGAGTGTTACCTCAACAAACCTCACCTGACTGAGGTAAGCTTGCACCAGACTGAGGTAAGCTGTGTGCCTCAATTTAATGTGCCGCAACATGAGTCAGGCAGGCCTACCCAGGCCATCACTGTCAGCCCCACCATCATCATCATAGTGTGATGGCACACACTTGCAATGGGCAGGCAGGAGGGCCCAAACCGCCCCAATCAACACCCCTACCATGACTGTCATCACCATCACCATCACGGCCCCTAACATGATGACCGGATATGGCCAAGCCAAACTGTGGTAACAAGCTGGTGTAGGAGGGTAGGCTAGGCTAGGCTCAATTTGTGCACTAAACACTTGCAGTACAGTGCATCAGATCAGATCAGAAAAGAGGCACCGTAGTGCATAGTGCAGCTGCAGCAGCAGCTTGCCTAGCAGCAGGAGGGCCAGGGGTTACAGCCGAACCTCACTGGCCTCTCACCAAGATGAGCTGAGCTGAGATGAGATGAGATGAGATGAGATCAGATCAGATCAGGTTCGATTCGGTTCAGCAGCAGGGTGCAAGAGTGCAGGTGAAGCAGAGCAGCAGCAGCAGCAGCAGCAGCAGGGGCCACTGGCCTCTTACCAAGATGACGGGCAGGTATCTGTTCAGGTTGTGGATGGGCAGTACATCCATGGTGGCCATCTTTTGGCTAAACACCGTGGTGCTACCTGCACAAACGCGGTGATGCTGCCTGGTCAAGAGGAGACGACAGCAGCAGGACAGCTGGTGGGTGGGTGGGTGGGTGGGTGGGTGGGTGGGTGGGTGGGTGGGCTCAGGGTCCAGGGTAGAGGTATGTGGGGGAGACACTGGCTGGACTGTACAGAGGCCCACAATGCCCTCCATCCCTGGCCCTCCCACCCCCCTCCCTGCCTCTCCCTCATGCCCTCCCCACCCCCTCCCTGCCTCCCTTCCTGCCCCACTCACATCCTTCGCATACATTCTCGCTGCTCATGCGGATAATGTGGTAGAAGTTCCAACAAGTTGGGGCAGCAAACCTGTACAGGCAGCAAACATGTTCACCGCCACCACCACCGCCAGCACTGAACAACACAATGCCACCGTCTGGCAGTTGACCTGCCTGATGGCAACAGCCAGGCAGCCAGTTGGGGTGCAGTTGGGGGGATGAGACAAACAGACAGACAGACAGACAGACCTGCACATGAGGGAGCCGTTTTGCATGAGTGCCGCGCCGGTGGTTGCGCGGGCCACCAGCTTGTTGTAGTTGAAGGCATTGATGCGGAACAGTGTGTAGTACATGCAGGCACATATGTAGACCTGGGCAGCGGCAGCAGCAGGGCGGGGGTGTCACTATGAGGGGTGGCAGCAGTAGGGGTGGAATGCCGCAGTAGGAGCAGCAGCAGGGAAGCAGGCAGCCCAACAGCGCAGCAGGCCGGCAGCCCAGCGTGCAACAAGCAAGCGCAGATACAAACCTGGGCAGCGGCAGCAGCAGGGCGGGGGCACCAGCATGGGGCGTCAGCAAGAGGGTGGAAGGGAGCAGCAGCAGGAGCAGCAGCAGCAGCAGCAGCAGCTGGTGGGCAGCCAGGTGCAGCGGGAGTGGGAGCAGCAGGAGCAGGCCAGCAGGTAGGCCCCATGTACCTCACCAGCGGCATCAGTGTGAGCGCCTGCACCGGGAACTCTGCATTGCTTGTGACGCTCTTGATCATGAGGCTGAAGGGGCTCATGTCTGGCTTCACCACTGGGATGGTGAACTCCGCCCACACAATGCACAGGCTGGTCAGCACCAGCACCACCTGCAGCCAGCAGCACCTGCAGCCACCTCTGCTGCTACATTGCGCACAGCCTCACTGCTGGCAGGCGGGATGTCAGCATGCCACTACCACTCTGCCTCCCTGACTCAGCAGGGCAACCGGCAGCAGCAGTGCAGTGCAACACCGGCAGCAGCCGCAGCGGCAGCAGCGGCAGCAGCAGCAGTAGCACAGCAGCAGCAGCAGCAGCACAGCAGCAGCAGCTGCACAGCAGCAGCAGCAGCACAGCAGCAGCAGCAGCACAGCAGCAGCACAGCAGCAGCACAGCAGCAGCGGCGGTGCCAGCAGCAGCGGTTACCAGGGATGAGCACTGGACCATGCCCAAGTAAACCCTTTATCACCGGATGAGGGCGATGAGGAGAGGAGGATGCAAGAGGGAGAGGCGGCACAGCTAGGTGTGTCGCCCCTCCCTATGGACCTAGGTGGACCTATGGGTACGGCCCTGCAGGCTCTATGGGTCTGCCCCCTTGTGAGAGGGGGAGAAGGAGGGGGAGGGTGAAGGGAGGGGAGGGTGAAGGGAGGGGAGGGTGAAGGGAGGAGAGGGTGAAGGGAGGGGAGGGTGAAGGGAGGGGAGGGTGAAGGGAGGGGGCGGCACAAGCCTAGCGCCAGCACTGGCCAGAGACTTGAACAGGACCCAAAGCACTGCCTGGTGATGGTATGGGTTAGGATGCGGTGCTGGCTGCTTCAGGCCGCTAAGGTACTGGTGAGTAGGCTCACACAGGGCAGTACTCTGTCCTATGAACTATATACATACCCACTGCTTTGAGTTTGGCAGTCAGGTCGTCATAGGCCCACAGGTACAGGTGCAGGTGCAGGTGCAGGTCTGATGCAAGCACCAGCCAGGCGCCTGAGCGAGGCAGACACTGCCTGCCCATCACTCACTGCAAACACTTTGTTGCTGTAGGGGCGGACCACTGCCTTGTACATCCACAGCGCTCTCACCAAGGAGCCAGGCTTGGTGTCGCCCACCCCCTGCAAGCCCAACCACATCTCATCCCACACATCACACCATTCCTCATCCTCACATCACACGTTACACTGTACTCTACATCACACTTGACATCAAGCCCCACACCGTCGTCCTGGGAACCCCCAACTTTCAGCATCATTCCCTACCCAGACTCCCTGCCCTGTCCAACACAGCCCCACACCACCCCGCCCCACCCTGCCCTGTCCAGCCCTGCCCTCCCTCTGCCCTGGCCGGCCCTGCGCTGCCCTGGCCCGCCCTACACCACCCCGCCCCACCCCTGCCCCATTGCCCTGCCCTGCTGCCCTTTCCCCGCCCCACTGCCCCGCCCTGCCCTGTGCAGCCCTGCTGCCCCTTCTTGCCAGTTTAGCGTAAGGTGAGCCCCTGCCGCCTGGCTGCACTCACGCTGAGGGGCAGGCTGTACTCCTGCAGCTGCCGCGCCTTGATCAGCTGCTCCAGCTCCATGGCCTCCAGCACCACCTCCTCATACTGGCAGCGGGCGCCTGGGGCAGCAGTGCAAGGGGGTGGGGGCATGCATCAGGTTTGAGGGGGAGGGGCACAGCAGTCAGGGGCTCAGTCAGGGGGGGTCAGTAAGGGGGTGGGGCACTGTGGTCCTGCCGGCTACACCTGCTCTGCTTAGGTGTGTTGGCAGCGGTACATGGGGAGAGGGTGAGGGTGAGGGTGAGGGTGAGGGTGAGGGCGAGGGCGAGGGCGAGGGCGAGGGCGAGGGCGAGGGCGAGGGCGAGGGCGAGGGCGAGGGTGAGGGTGAGGGCGAGGGCGAGGGCGAGGGCGAGGGCGAGGGCGAGGGCGAGGGCGAGGGCGAGGGCGAGGGCGAGGGCGAGGGCGAGGGCGAGGGCGAGGGCGAGGGCGAGGGCGAGGGCGAGGGCGAGGGCGAGGGCGAGGGCGAGGGCGAGGGCGAGGGCGAGGGCGAGGGCGAGGGCGAGGGCGAGGGCGAGGGCGAGGGCGAGGGCGAGGGCGAGGGCGAGGGCGAGGGCGAGGGCGAGGGCGAGGGCGAGGGCGAGGGCGAGGGCGAGGGCGAGGGCGAGGGCGAGGGCGAGGGCGAGGGCGAGGGCGAGGGCGAGGGCGAGGGCGAGGGCGAGGGCGAGGGCGAGGGTGAGGGTGAGGGTGAGGGTGAGGGTGAGGGTGAGGGTGAGGGTGAGGGTGAGGGTGAGGGTGAGGGTGAGGGTGAGGGTGAGGGTGAGGGTGAGGGTGAGGGTGAGGGTGAGGGTGAGGGTGAGGGTGAGGGTGAGGGTGAGGGTGAGGGTGAGGGTGAGGGTGAGGGTGAGGGTGAGGGTGAGGGTGAGGGTGAGGGTGAGGGTGAGGGTGAGGGTGAGGGTGAGGGTGAGGGTGAGGGTGAGGGTGAGGGTGAGGGTGAGGGTGAGGGTGAGGGTGAGGGTGAGGGTGAGGGTGAGGGTGAGGGTGAGGGTGAGGGTGAGGGTGAGGGTGAGGGTGAGGGTGAGGGTGAGGGTGAGGGTGAGGGTGAGGGTGAGGGTGAGGGTGAGGGTGAGGGTGAGGGTGAGGGTGAGGGTGAGGGTGAGGGTGAGGGTGAGGGTGAGGGTGAGGGTGAGGGTGAGGGTGAGGGTGAGGGTGAGGGTGAGGGTGAGGGTGAGGGTGAGGGTGAGGGTGAGGGTGAGGGTGAGGGTGAGGGTGAGGGTGAGGGTGAGGGTGAGGGTGAGGGTGGAGGGTGGAGGGAGACGGGTGGAGGGAGGATGCATGCAGGGGTTTAGGCCCTCACCCACCCTTGTACTCTGAGACAGCGTAGAAGAGGCGTCGCCTTAGTGCCGCCAGCCCTGCCTGCATTTAGGCATGGGCAACGTACAGCATGCTTACGTCACCCTGTCCCTCGTGCACTCCTTCCACCTTCTTGAGGGCGCTGTGGTGTCCTACACACCCCTTGCACCCCCTTCACCTCTCTCCATCTCCCCCCACCCCCCCATCAGCCAGCCTGGCAGAAGGGGCAGTCAGGCAACAGCCTAGTGGCAGTGTTCATCCCACCCCACCAACCTGCCCCCCTCCTCCTACCCTTCCCACTCGACCTCTCCACCAGGGGCACCTTTGTCGCCCTCCACACCTTATAATCTCACCCTCACCCTTTCCCACCTCATCCCCTCCCCTCCCAACTCCCCCCCCCCTCCCACCTCTCCACCCCCTCACCTCTCCCCCCTCCCACCTCTCCACCCCCTCACCTCTCCCCCCTCCCACCTCTCCACCCCCTCACCTCTCCCCCCTCCCCCCCCCTCCCCCCCTCTGCGCCTCACCGCTGCCGGGCAGCAGGCCCTTCCCTGCCGCCCCTTGCCCCATTGCCCGCAACCATACTTCCCTCCCCCTTCCCACCTCTTCACCCTCCACCCCCCTCCCGCCCCTCCACCCTCCACCCCCCTCCTACCTCTCCACCCCCTCGCCTGTCGCCCCTTGCCCCACTGCCCACAGCCGCTGCGGACTGACCTTGTCATAGTTGTACTCCAGGTCCTCTGCGCTCAGGTGCTCTATATCCACAGTGCGGGTGGCCAGCTCGCTGGGCTTGATGGGCGACTCTTTCTCTGCACGCCGCAGCCCACACCCCACCCCACAGCACAGCATCAGTCAGGCGCAGCCCAGCCCAGGGTGGACCACACAGATGATGATGTAGATGATGGTGGTGAGGTGACCCTGCTGTGATGTTGGTGCAAGGGCAGTGTGGAAGATGTACCCTGCACCCTAGCACCTGGTGCAGTGTACCTGGCACAACATCTGCCTACCCGCCTGCCCGCCCGCCTGCCCACACCCTAGCACCACCCAAGCACTGGGCTCAGGGCAACATGGCACCCCCACCCCCCCCTCACCCACCCACCCACCCACCCACCTGCCTGCTCATCTGCATGCCTGACCTCCCACTCGCCTGCCCACCTGCCCGGATGTCCACCCACCCACCCACCTGCCTGCCCGTCCTCCTGTTCCCTCCCCGCCCGCCCACCTGGTCGCCTGCCCTCCCGCCTGCCCCCTCACCTGCATACTGAGCCACAATGTCCATGTACTTGTACAGCGGGTCGTGGCGCCGCATCTGGCGCTGGTTGGCGTAGATGACGGTGATCACACTGTCCAGCTCCCCCCGCCCCTTCATCACTGACTCGGCAAACTTGCCCACCCTGGGCGGCAGCACGGTTGGACCGCTGGGATTCGGTGCTGGCGTCTATGTGATGACGTGGTGAGGGGGTTGTGAGGGTGGTGGTGCGGGGTGGGTGAGGGGTGGGCGAGGGTGAAGAATGTGAACCTCATGTGACGATGAGGTGAGGGTGGTGGTGCGGGGTGGGTGAGGGTGAAGAGTGACGAAGCGTGATGAAGAGTGATGTAAAGTGATGAAGAATGATGAAGTACAAGGAGGCACCCACAGGCGCAGCAGGGTGATGGAGCTATGAGGGGGAGGGTAGGATGTCGAGCTGGCCGCTGCAGGCTGGGCGTTGCAGGCTGTTGCTGGCTGCTGACCTGTGTGCAGTCCACTTGAGCACCACCTCGGGGTCTGCCCCCTTCCACAGCTGGCGAGGGATCTCAACCTAGCAGTGGGATCAGCAGCAGCAGCAGCAGCAGCAGCAGCAGCAGCAGCAGCAGCAGGCAGGGCAGGGGGGTTAAGTCGGGGCAAAGCAGGGTGCGGCAGGGCAGGGTGGGCAGGGTGGGCAGGGGGTGAGGACACCATAGCTGCGGTCGGGTGAGGTAAGGGGGCAAGGCGGTGTGGTTTGGTGGCAGCGTCTTAAGGCAGGGCATTGGCACTGGCCAGGCTGGGGTCAGAGCGTCCCCAGGTAGGGTGTTGATTGGTCGGGTTGGGGGTGGGTGGGGTAGGGGGCCAAGGCGGCGTGGCGGGGTATGGGGCATGTCTCTGGAACAGGCAGTCACCTACCGCGCCCTGTACGGGGCCATGCGCGGTGCAGGGCAGGCCGAGGCAGGGAGGGCAAGGCGGCGTGGTGCAGTATGGTATGTGGCAGACAAGGGGGGGGGGTCGGATGGCGCTGGTCGGATTATGGTCGGGTGGGGTGGGAAGGGCAAGGCACTGTGGCGGGGTATGGGACGGGGAATCGCCCAGGTACCTTGCCCAGATACCTTGCCCTTCCTACCCCGCCCTTCCCTGCTGTGTCTTGCACGGCAGGGGGCGCTGCTGCCTCAGCGTGTGAGGGTAGGCTGTGTGAGGGGTGTGGTGGCCCTGGTGGGGTACTAGGAGCCAGAGGTGGGTGGGTGTGAGGCACGGCAGATGTCACTCTTCTGTGGTGGGCTAGGTGCGGTAGGCAGGGTAGGTGGCTGCACAGCCAGGCAGGGTGCTGACAGGTCCTGCCCACACCACCCCTCCTCCACCCCTAGCCCCCCTGAGCCTCGCTCAGCCACTCACCAGCCCATAGCCCAACAGCAGCAGCCCGGCAATGAGGCCTGCGGCCAGTGGTCACACTAGTGGTCACACTAGTGGTCACACCAACGCTGGAGGTCACACCAAGGCTGGTCAAGGGGCACGTGGGAGGTGTGGGACTACCTTGGCTGCCCCCCCTCAGGTGGAGCCCCTCCATACCCTTCCTCCTTACGATTTGCAAGTCACTCTTCTCTACCATCTTTCTCACTGAGTGTGTCTTTGTGAATGTGAGTGCTGTGTGCTGTAGGCCAAATGCTGAGCAGCAGGTGCAGCAGGTGCAGCAGGTGCAGGTTCCCTGGCTGGAGCAAAGGGTTGCTGGGGCCAACATCAAGCATTGTACTGGCCGCCTGCCTGGTTGCCTGTGCTGGCCTGCTGGTGTGCTGGCCTGGGCGCAGTGGCTGCACAGTGCTGGCTGCACAGCTGGCAGCGGGGCAACAGGTTGGGGCAGCAGGGCAGACTGAACTGGGTCAAGCCAGGCCAGGCCAGGCCAGGGTGCGGCAACAGGCCGGCTGACCGTCCCCGCTGCAGCCGCCCCCTGGCCTGGCCTGGCCTGACCAGTTCAGCCTGCCCAGCCTGGCATCCCAACATGGCCTCCTCTGCCCTAAGGCATCAGGCAGCCTGGGTCATCCCGGGTAGCCCCAGCCTGGCTTGGCCTGGCCACACCACACCAAAGGCCTCACCACCTATCCCAGGGCACCACACATCACTCTGGGTCACTCTAGGTAGCTCCAGCCTGGCCTGGCCTCACCAAAGGCATTAGACAGGCCGATGCCCAGACCCATGAGGTCCGCCATGGAGGTCTTCTTCAGGGCAAACAGGATGCCGATACCTGCGTGAAGGGGAGGGTCAGGGGGGGGGGGTCAGGGGGCCAGGGGGGAGGGGGGAGGGGGGGAGGGGGCCAGGGGGAGGGGGTCAGGGGGGAGGAGGCCAGGGGGGCAGCTGCGAGCAGTTGAGGGTCAGGGGGCACACTCGGGGAGCAGCAGTGCAGGCAGGCTGACGGGCAGCCAGCCTGGCCAGTGTGTACCGGGGTGGAGCTGCACAGGCAGAGGTGCTAGGGGTCAGTGGCCAGAACTGCTTCAGCCAGTGCCGACAGTGAGAGGGCTGCAATGGAAGGTGAGGCTGAAGGGGCTCAAGGGGTCTGAAGGGGGAGGGCTGGCTAGGTTGGGCAGGAGGAGGTCAGGGACAAAGAGGCATGCGAGCTGCGTGCTGCATGTGGTCACCCCAGCTGCTGCTGCTGCTGCTGCTGCTGCTATTGCTGCAGCCGCTGCTGCATGTGGCCACACTCATGCCGCCCTGCCCTGCCCTGCCCTGCCCTGCCCTGCCCTGCTCTGCTCTGCCGCACCTATGACGCCCAGCCCGCCCAGCGACCCGTACAGCAGGCCGTTCTCCTTGATGCTGGTCCAGCACCTGGCCCTGATGCTGAAGTCACCCGCCTCACTGTACACCTGCGGGCCAAGGGGCCAGGCCAGGGGTCCTCCAGCTAGGGGGCTAGGTCGCGGGCAACTAAGCTGCCCCAACTGCCATAACTGCCCAACCACCCCTGCCTACTCTGCTGGGCTGGTGCCCATGATCCATGGACTGGCTGTTGGGGGGTAGTGGCTCAGGGCGACTGGTGCTGCTGGAGCTGCTGGCCTCAGGGCTGTGACCTGTTAAAGCTTTTAGGGTTAGTGACCTGTAACAGCTTTTAGGGCAAGGGCAGCTCAGGGCGGCTGGTGCTGGGAGCCCTGCTGGCCCTAGGGCCCTAGGCGGATGAGGCTGAGACTGAGGCTCTAGGGCTGGTCCTTAAGCTCAGGGCGGCTGAGTCTGAGGCTGAGGGTAGGCACTGATGCGCAGCTGTGCCCCGTGAGGCCCCATGAGGCCAGGGCCCTGCACTGAGCTGCACCTGCATGCTAGGGGTACGGGCTGCAGACCCAAGGCGGGCGGGGTGGGGGTGCAGGGGAAGGGAGGAGGGGGGGGGGGGGGCGCAGGGGGAAGGGACCCAGGGGGATGGGCTAGCCTCTGTGCCACGACCCCATCACAACTCTGCTGCACACCGGGGGCTCTGCGGTGCGCTGCAAGCTTGCCTGACCACCTGTTTGTCACATACGCTGTCACGGGTCTTACCTCTGTGATGCACTTGGCACGCCTGGCTATAGCTATGCATGCTGCAGCATGGCAGACACTTGCCTGGTAGAAGGGCAAAATGAACCAGGTTGCTGCTTGTGTGGACCTGCGGGTGGGCAGTGTGATCTGGTTGCAGGAGACAGCAAAGGCAGTACAGACCCAGTGGTCCATTTAGTAACGGGCTGAAAACATACCAGTAGGCAAAATTCCAAAATCCACCCACGGCCGCGGTGGGCCTGGACGTCAGCGTTGTCCAGACATCCAAGGGTACAAGCGCCACAACGCACATCGCGGTGAACCAGGCATATGCGGTCGCGACCTTGACAATCAGCTCCACGTTGTGGTCCGCATAGCGTCGGATGCTGCGGTAACAACACAGCGAAGAAGTACCTAGTTAGATGTGCATTCGTAGCGCAGAAACTCGGTGACAGGGTTGCACCCACAGGAGCAGAATGCTAGCGCTGATGCCGATTATACTAAACACGAAAAACGTCCACATGACGAAGGACCTTAAGCTACGTCAGCTGCCTACACTCATGTTTTTTTACACAAGCTGCAAGCTCAGATACTGGCTTAAACCACACTGCGTCGCAGTAGATTGCGGGAAACCACGAATTCAAACTGCCATGGTGCTGACATGAATGCGGGGCTCCCGCTGCCTCATGCCAAAAGGGACGCGTCGTGTCAAAGGGGCGCGTCGATATGCCTGCCTAATAAGTGTATCCCCTGTATCTATTGATCACATTTGGCTCACCCTTGGCTAAGATGCATACAACTGCATACAACATGTTCAAACCGGCCGCAACATGGTGTAGTATTATAGTTTCTGTTCTATTCAGTTGGTTTACTTGACCAATGCAATTCAACTCAACAACTTGCGAGACTTGTTTGACAATTTTGCTGGTTGGTGAAAAGCTCTATCTTATCCTCTAGCTGTGATGGGACCAATACCCTGCCATAGCTGCCCACCAGCAGAAAGGCATCGTATGCCAGCAACCAGCAGCTGACACCAGCTACCAAGACACCACGCATCACAATGCCCAAGCCTTGCCATCCACAACAAACGCTCAAATGGCCTGGGTCACTCGTCTGCCAGACCAACAAACCTTATTCAACAAGGAACAACATGTTGGACTGTGGGTAATCTCACTCAGCTACTACAAACAAGTTGTAGCATCCTCGGTCGCACCCTTGATGACTGCAAACCCCACATCAATGGCACGTTCACTCGTCTGCCAGTGTGTGGCCTGGGGCCGGGCCGCAGTATACCTTCACCTTGGTCTGTGCCGGGCAATCTGAGTAATTGCTCATGCGCTTCCAACAGGCAGGATCACGAAGTAGCGCCTCCTGAGACATTTGGAACACGACAAGCATTTCAGGCACCTCATGCATGCCCTCCATCTGCTTCAGCACCCGCTCCATGGTGTGGAGGTCAAATTCCACCAGCGTGAAGGTGACCTTGGCCACCGCAGGCATTGCGGCCACCAAGCCTAGCCAGAAGCCCAGTAGGTCGCCGACCAAGGAACCATCGTAGAACTCCACAGCTGTGGGCCTCAAGCCCAGGGAAACCAAGGCAGCCACAGTGCCCTCCGTGACAAGGGGCATGTTGCGCAGGGTGACTTCCTTGACCTTCACACCCTGCAGCTGCACCAAGCGCTGCGCCGGGGTCAAGGCCTCCTCTGCCCCTGGGCTGGTGCCTGCCGCCACCACCGCTGCTGCTTGCTGCCTGGCTTGCTGCTCCTCTGCTGGCATCAGGGGCATCAGGATGTCGCCAGCCATGTCCACGGTGATGTTGCCGATGCTGACAGGGGCCTTGCACCGCTGCAGCAGGTTGTGAGCACACTGAGGCACGCCCTTATTCAGGAGCACCCGAGCGATGTCCAACTGGTCGGTGAGGGAGTGCAAGGGCAGGCAGGCGATGGCGTCGCTGTCCACGGCAAGCCACCACACCTTGAGCCCCAGCTGCAGCCAGCTGCAGGGCGATGTGGCCCGGGACTCGGTCAGATCTGCAACGCCACCCAGCAGCAGGCCGGTGAGCTGGGTGGCTGCCAGCAGGGCGTCCAATGCGCCTGTCCCCGAGATGAAGTGCCTGGGTAGGTGCAGGGTCTCCAGCTTGGGCAGGGCCTGGAGCAGTTGGGGAAAGCCCTCCATGGAGACTTCCAAGCCATCAGCTTCAGCGTGTAACTCTTTCAAACGAACCAGCCCGCTGACCATGTCGATGAACCCTTGCATTGGTAGCACTTGAGAGCTGGGCGTGTCAGTCAGCTCTAGCAGGGTCAAATGCTCCGCCAGGGGCAGCAGATTTGGAACCTGAGCCATTCTGTTGAGGCAAAGGTGCTGCAGCTGGCTGCCCTCAAACAGGTTGTCCAGGGTCACTTGTCCAGGGCCCGGCTGGGTTGACAGCTCCAGCCACACAGCTTCCAAGGCGAATATCTCCAGCTGCGGACACAGCTGAGGGTGGGTCAGCAGCCCTGCAGGACCACCCAGGGCCCAGGCGGGGACGATGCGGTCGCAAATCTGGAAACTGAGGAGTTTGGGGAAGCTCTGAAGCAACAGCTCGGTGCGGCATGGCGTCCAGAACAGGTGGTGGGCAGGCCTAGGGTACTTCTGAGGCCTGCCGCCAATCGCAAAGTGGTGTACTGCTGGGCATGTGCCCAGGGCAGCCAGCACTTCGGCCACCAACTTGCTGTCCTGTGCGGGTGAGACCTGGTCGGGCCGGTGCACGAGGGTCAGCCCAACCTCCTCGGTCCTAGTCTGCAGGGCCTTTGTGAAGCGGGACGAGATCGGGGGGGGACCCTCCGCCACTAACGGATCCCATGCGAGCTTCAACATCGGCGAGTACAGCAAGGCGTGCGTCCATAGTTGGTTGCAGGTGGCTGCAAGCGAGCGGCAGTCTATGTTGTCCGCGCGATATGCGATTTTTGACAGCAGCTCGTCTGGCAGGTCTAAGATTGAGGCAGTAGTGGGCGCCATGAGCTGAGCATCGGTGGGCGCCTTACAAATGGCTAACAAAACTTGTCTTATACATGGGCGTAAAACTTGGTGCAATAACCAGCATGCCCTTGTCGTACCGGAGGTACTTGAACGGTGTACTGAGTGAAGAGCTGCAGCCGTGCTACTACCAGGGACCGGCTCCCTGACAAGAGGGGGTGCCTGGGCCCTGGTGTTAGCCTGGCCCCGGGTTGATTTAAAGGTGTGATGTTGGAAGCGGTGATGGTCGCACATGTGAGCACTAGATGACAGCTAAGAGCAAAGAGCTACATGCAAGGTGAGAGCAAGGTACACGCAAGGCTGTGGAAGTTGCCGGTGCATGTGTGCCGTTGTCTAGAGCAGTGGCAGCAGCCCCCCACCCCACCTGTGCCAGGGCAGCCAAAGCGGGGCAGGAGGCGTGGGGTTGGTCCCCGGACCCTGACCTGCCCATCCCCCTTCACCCTCACCCCCATGGCCAGGGTGGGGTGCACTTCAACAAGCTGGACAGTAGGGTGCTGCATGGGGTGTGCAAGCAGCTGGGTCAAACCAAGGAGACCAAGGCAGCCTTTACCTCAGAGCCAGCACTCAGCCCCCATTGGGCCAGGTGGTCCAACACGCACAAGCTTCGCAACAAGGGGTTTCAGTTTGAGAGACAGACGGTGTCAGCGTGTGCGTCCACTACACCCGCCGCCTCTCCGCTCGTCCAGCCCCACCCCCTGCGGCCAGCAGCAACAGCCGCCCAAGTGCAGCAGCAGCAGCGGCCCGTGCAGGGGGACTCCCCCACATCGGAAAAGGAGGATAGGGCATAGTTGAGCAGCGTGAGTTTGTGTTTGATCCAGCAACGCAGATTGGGGTGGGCATCAACCCCGGCATCACCCAAGCAGTCAGCGCAGCCTCTGGGGTGTGGGATTAGGAGTCAAGCCAGCTGGTAGCTGACCAGCTGGACCGGTGGAAGCTGACTAAGGGCCAGGTGAAGCATGCCAGCGGCCTGAACAATGCCCGCCGCACCACCCAGCGGTGGCTAGCACCGATCCAGCCCCACCTCCAGCACCTGGCAGCAGCCAGCTCAGCTGGCACCTCCCTGGTGGCCAACCTGAAGCACATCAGCGTCACCCTGGCCACCTGGGACGCGGTGTGGGAGGTGTACCTGGACCCCAAGTGGGCACGGCAGCGGCTGAGGCTGTACGGAGCCCAAGGACCGGGCGCTGGAGCAGTTCTTCAAGCAGATGAGGGTGGGTGGGTGGGAGGGAGGGAAGGTAAGGGACTGAGAGGTGGTGGGTTAGGCATGAATGAAATGATTGACTGTGCCATGCCTAACCTGGTGCCACCATGTCAGCCACCGTGTGTGTGCCTTGTGTGAATGGCTGCAGTTGGTGAAGGACATGGCGGAGGTGTCCATGGAGCGCCATGGGCATGCCAAGCAGCTGATGGTGTTCTTTGGCGCTGCTAGCATTGGCACCAGGGGTGGGTGGGGGTGCTGACGCGGTGCTGCGTGCCTGCTGCAAGGTGGTGTGCAGGCCCAGGGGCTCAGACCAGCTGCAGGGCAGGGTGGTGCTTGTGGATGAGCGCCGCACCACCCGGGTCAGCTCAGCAGTGAATGGCCAGCAGCCCTGTGAGGAGGAGCTGGACCATGAGCAGCCCACCAGGCATGCAGGCTGGAAGCCCCCAGCAAGGCAGGTGGACAACCGCCTGCTGCGCCCAGCCTGGAGCCAGCAGCGTGACCAGCCTGTGCGGGGCCTGATGTGGTGCCCAGTAGTGCCCCCCCGCAAGCCCCCACAGGCCCCACTCAGCAGCCAGGAAGCCACACAGGCAGCAGCCTCAGAGCCTGGGCCCAGCACTCCCCAGCCAGCCAAGCGCAGCAAGCACATCGAGGCTGAGCAGGCAGCTGAGCCCACCCAGCCCACCAAGGCTGAGCAGGCAGCTGAGCCCACCCAGCCCACCAAGGCTGAGCAGGCAGCTGAGCTGAGCAAGGGCAAGGCTGCCAATGCCAAGCCAGCACCACAGCCAGGCAGGTGGCTGGACAGGGACTGCAATGCAGCGCTGAACATGCAGCGCATTAGGGAGAGCAGGTGGCGCCCGCTGGAGCTGTGCTACTGGCCAGACCAGGGAGCTCTTCCAGCCAAGGGCAAGGAGTACCCTGGCCTGGGCTACAAGCGGCTGCAAGACAAACCACCCAAGGCCCAGCAGAAGCAGCCTAATGTGGCACAGTAGTGTGCCCCCCTTTGTTGAGCTGTCATCAGCTTACAATCAGCGCATGTGTTTCATGCCAACTCCACACAATAGCCCTCGCGGTCAGGCAATAGTGTAGGTGGTAGGCACTCATGCACCATGTCCATGTGCATTGGGTATACTCCACACAGCCCAATAACACCATTTGAGTTGGGCCACTAGTGGCCCCTAGTATACCCGCTAGTGGCTGCTAGTGGCCACTACTGGTCCGGTTGAAATGGAGGCCCTAGCGAGGGACAAGGGGGCAGTGGGAGTTTGTACGAGCAAGTAAAAAACAGGGATAGATGCAAGTGAGAAGCACAGTATGCACCAAGCAAGCACAAGCACATGTGCACAGACCGCCAGAACGTCGCTGCACGCAGCTGAGCCAGGGACAGACTCACAACCCAAACCCTGTATGCAGCTAGGCAACCCCTACACAGGCAAGCCCCTGCAAACTAAGACAGGCAAGCCCTAGCCCACACCCAGGCCCTCCTTGCATTCGTCTGCCCACGTAGCGAAAGACTACCTAGCCCTCGCCATCGGGCGGGTGTGCCAAGGGAAGACAGAAGCCTTGGGGCGTGCCCTTGCCACCCTCCCACCAGAAACAGGTGGGGGTGGAGGGGTAGGGTTGCCCTGTGCACCCATGTCAACACCCTTCCCCTCTGCCCATGTAGCGCCTTGGTCAGCGTCCGCCACCATGTCTGCAGTGGGGCAGGCGGCAAGGGGGAGGCAGGCAGCAAGGGGGAGGCAGGCAGCAAGGGGGAGGCAGGCAGCAAGGGGGAGGCAGGCAGCAAGGGGGAGGCAGGCAGCAAGGGGGAGGCAGGCAGCAAGGGGGAGGCAGGCAGCAAGGGGGAGGCAGGCAGCAAGGGGGAGGCAGACAGTGCACTGGGGGTGGTGTGCAGGTCAAAGTCTGCCACCATGTCTGTCATGGGGCAGTAGGTGAACAACCCTCCCCATGCCACATGGCATGCCCACGTGCCATGTGGTTTCTGACATGGCGATGTGCTTGCTGCGCGGTGACTCCGCTCAGAGAATGGGCACCGGCCCGCCATGACCGTTCTGCAGTCTTTGCAGCAGCATGCGCATGATCAGAGCTTCCCTGGTGGCAATAGCTGCTGCCTGGTCTTCAGCCTCGTTGCTCAAGGCAGCAATGGTTGTCTACAGCCACGGGCTGCAGGGGAGTGTAGGAGCAGGGAGGCTGGTGCCCCTGGGTTGTGGCGAGGGTTGGCTGCAGGGCGCTGCGCTGGCCTCTCAAGTTGCTGTGCCAGGGCCAGGTGAGGGGCAGGAGCAGGGGCACTGAGCAGTACAACTGCAAAAGCAGTACCGAGGCACCTCGCTTCATCCTAAACTCACGTGACTATATCCCGTAGGGTGACTGCAGATCACAAGGCGCAGGTGGCGTGCTCACAGCCGTTGTGTCTCAGTGCTGAGGGGGCTGAGGCCGATGGCCTACGTCTGATCGCCGATGTCCGATGCTGTCGTCATGCGATTGCTTTGACGAACCAGGCTACCCTATGGCTTACGTCCGGGAGCCGATGTCCGATGTTCACAGGCTCATGTACATGACTTGTGGTTTACAGAGGTGGGATTTACACCGACCTTTCGCAAACACTGGCGTCCGACTTGGCGTCCGACTAAGCATCCTCGAGACTGACGGCGCACTCTGTAACGTGTCGTGTAATGTGCTGCGCAAACATCAAACACCCCGGCAGCGCCGGGACCTTGCCGGGCGTACATCTATCGCAGCGCATATCTAGTCGTGCGATGAGTTCGGGGTTGGGCGGGGTCGGGTAAACTAGGGAATCACCGGGCGGTCACCGGCCCGCCCCTTGGGCCGCGGACCCTGCCGGTACAGTGACAACACAGCAGGGTGGCGGCATCCCGGGCAGGGTCCCACTCCACGCCCAGGGTGGCGCAGGCAGCTGCAGAGGGAGGCACCAGGTAGAGGGAGCGTGGGCCACTGGCCGCTGGGCCATTGGGGGTGCTGCTCAGCTTGATCACGCCAGCTCGCCCCTTGTCAGTCAGATACCTGGAGGCGGCAGCAGGGCAGCAGGACAGCAGGGCGGGGCTGCGGGCCAGGCCCAGGCTCTCGGCTCCCTGCTGCTGCTGCTGCTGCTGCTGACCTGCTGCAGCTGATCCTGGACTGGCTGCTGCCGCTGCTGCTGCGATAGTGGTGGTGGTGGTGTGGTGATAGTGGTGGTGGTGCTGTAATGGTGGTGGTGGTGGGTGCTGCTGCTGTGGTGGTGGTATTGGTGGTGCGGTGGTGCCAGGGGACAATGCAGCTGATGCTGCCCCGCACCGTACAAACTCCCACAGCTTCTGCGAGTCCTCCACAGGCCGGGCAGCAGCCAGGCGCCGCACTGCCCGCAGGCTATGGGGGGCGGGGCTGAACTGGGCCTACACCCAACAAGCAGGCCACAGCTGTGCCGCCTTACCCCAATAGCAGCCAGTAGTCAGCAGTGGTGATTAGGGGGGTCAAGGGGTAGGCAGCGGGAGGGTCCCCTCCCCCTCCCCCATTCCCTCTCCCTCCCTCCCTCCCCTCTCCCCCTCTCCCCTCCCTCCCCCTCCCTCTCCCTCTCCCTCTCCCTCTCCCCTCCCTCTCCCTTCTTTCCCTCTCCCCTCTCCTCCTCCCCTCCCTCTCCCCCTCTCCTCCCTCCCCTCCCTCTCCCCTCCCTCCCTCCCTCCCTCTCCCCTCCCTCCCTCTCCCCTCCCTCTCCCCTCCCTCCTTTCCCTCTCCCCTCTCCTCCCTCCCCCTCCCTCTCCCCTCCCTTCCCCCTCTCCCCCCTCCACTTACTCACCCTGCCCCTAGCCTCACCTGCAAGACATGCGTCAGGTCAGCTCGCATGCGCACATCCAGGCTGGCCGGCCAGCCAGCAGGCTCTGGGTGGCTGCCTGACCCCGGCCCCACCCCCCTCCCAGCTGGCCACCACAGCGCACACAGGCACACCGGACTTGGCAAGCACCCCCTGCCAGCACACCGCCCCTGGCCCTGGCCCTGGCCCCGCCCCTGGCCCCACCCCCTGCCCCTTGGCACTGTTCATGTCCATTGGCCGCTTCACTTGCTTCGAGTCTGTGGCCGGTCACACTAGGAGTGTGACCTGCCCCGTTCAAGGTGTGACCAGGCTTGCCAGGAGTGTGGGAAGAGGGGTGAGGGGCGGGGCCCCTGCTGGAAGGCAGTGGCTGGCCTAGAGGCTGCGCAGGC